>JADLZN010011190.1:0-128233 GCA_018155175.1 Sinocyclocheilus anophthalmus | reverse complement strand
GCTACAAAGGTGTGTACAGAATGTGGTCTTTAAATATCAATGTCCAGGTACATTAAGCATTCTTTATATGAGAGGAAAACGCTTAATGTGTAAATAAACACGTTGCGTTCACATGTTGGGCTTATGTGCGTATCTGCATGTAATATATGCTTTACAATTTTGTATTTATCACTGTCTTGGTACATTAAGCCACGTGAAGCGTTATTTGTGTTAAGCGTTTTAATGTCCCTGTTCAAGTTCTGCTAATTCACAAGCCGAGTGAGAGTCATACTCTCGAAGGTGATGGTAATTATTAAACCAAACAGAATCGAACCTTTCAAAAACACGCAGCAATATGATTCTTTTATTGAGTGACAGGCAGTGGGTTTAATCGGTGACATTATTAATAGATTTACTATCTGGCGTCTTCTTGTCATCTCCACGACCTGCTTCCATTGGGGTCTTTTGACATAGAAAAGGCGAAAGAATACACTGCATTGTACAGTTTTCTCTCAGAACGATGATCGGAGTTACTTTTGCAATTCTCGATGCAGCTTGAATGACAAACAATTTGGTGACATTTTCTCAATCAACTCAATAGCGGAGAGGCAGCGCGATCCTCCCAGTATGGCGGATAAACAAAGCAGTTTCCCAGAACGCAACGCGACGTGACGTCAACTTCACATTCTCTGCAGTGTTGCCAACTGCTTTCAGTTGAAAGTAGCTAAATGTCACTAGATGACATCATAATGGCAAATTCACTGATCTATTTAAAGATGAATATAGATCAGTGGGCAAGATGAGAACTTAGATAAGGTTTGTTCAAGAAGTTGCTATATTTGTCCCTAAACTTTTGAAAAAAGTCTCAAAAGGGGTGGGGAAGTCGCTAAATTGGCAACACTGATCCTCTGTCTATATCCTAATATTGTTTAAAAAATGAATTCGAAATGATCATATATTGCAGTCGTTTTTACTCAGTTGTTTCATGTTCATCAGTTCTGGACTACAGTAAAAACTCACTTTTTAGTGCGAGTTTGGATTTTGGTCAAATATAGAAATAATTTTTAATGCATTTGAGTAATATAATAAATGATATACTGAAATAGTATTAATAACCCTATAGTGATATGGTATTTTATAATGATGTAATTTTATAATATGCACATTTTTTTTATGTATGTATTTTTACTCATGCGTTTTTATGTTAATTATATATATATTTTCTTTTCCCCCTCCATTTTCTATGCTGTGACCTACCTTGAGCTTTTTACTGCACTGCAGCACTCTTTGGCTGTAGTTTATCATGTCTGTATTTTAGGAGGGTGCTTATATACTGTAATCTGTCCATTCTTGGCAGGCATGATATTCCATGGATCCATCACAGTGTGAAAAGCTTTACACTCCATTATCAAAATCTGTCCTGTGTTTTGGACACCCTCTAGTGATGAAGCATCACAGACGACCTGGCAATAGTGCTTACTGTGTTTTTTGAATTCAGATCGTTCAGTTACATAAACCATTCTGTCATTTTTAGACTCTTTGATGTCAAACCACAAACCCAAGGTTTCATTATTAATGCTCGTTTAATGCTTGCAGGTACCATATTAATGTATTTCCTCTAATATAATACCGCAAAACAAGCCTTTAATTGGATTTGTTGTTACTCTACCTTGCTGCCTTTGGTTTTGTTGACTGATATCTTTGTTATTCTTATAATCATCAGTGCTGTTGATATGAAGCCATATGTCCTGCATTCCCCCTGCTGATGCCCAGAGAGGTTTTCTGAAGACTGTGGGAACAACAGGTCTTGACAAGTTAAAAGAGCGGTGAAGTGTTTGGGTTATTTTTCAGAGGTTATCTCAGCTTCCCTCATGAGCCGCAGCTGTTCAGCCTCTCTGAAGCACACAAACACAAGCAGACTAGGATTAAAGCAGGTACGTTTGGCCATTTAATCTCATCAAAGTATAAGCATAAGAGACATATAACACGACTAACTATGGCAAGCCGTTTGGACTTTTATTCATTCTCAGGATATGAATTCTTGATATCAACAATTCAATTTTTACTAGTTAAAATGTTAATTCTTGATATCAGGAATTAGATTTCTACTAGTAACAATTGCTATTTTTGATATCAGCAATTACATTTCCACTAGTAACAATGTTAATTCTTGATATCAGGAATTACATTTAAATGAGTAAAAACGATAATTCTTGATATCTGTAATTGTATTTTCACTAGTTAGTTGGCAGCCATTCAAAATCAATTGTTGATATCAAGAATTAGTTTCTTACTAGTTGAAATTCCAATTTCACATATCAGAAATACAATTCTTACTAGTAAAAACCTTTATTTTTGATATCAGCAATCACATGGTTACTAGTACAGACATCTATTCTTGATATCAACAATTTAATGGTCACTAGTGACAATGTTCATTTCTGCTATCATGAACGTGATTGTTACTAGTAACAAAAGTCATTTTAGATATCAGAAATTACCCTCCCAATTGTTGAAATCAGAAATAAATGTTCAGATATCAGAAATGAACATTACATAATGAACATAAACTGAATAACGTTTGGTTGATTGGATTCTGATTGGCCATTCTGATCGTCATAAATAGAACAAGGCATCAGTTCTATTGTTTGATAATCATCAATATCATTCCTCTGTGCTGTTATAGTTAAGGTGCGGTCACCTTAGCGAAATATTGTGTGCGAAAACAAGTCGTTTGCACCCTGTCAATAGCGTGGAGATACAGTACATGAAGCACAGTTCACACAGAAATCACTTTCAAATCTGATTTCTGTTTGTCTGCGCTGCGAATTTGTGTGACCAACTTGGTCTTTGTCAACTTTTACCCCCTCACGTTAAACTTGCCGGTGTTCTGTCGATTTGTGCTACCTCCCATTAAAACAGTAGGTAGTAGGCTACAATTTGACAATGAAAAATTCTACCTGTCAAATTATGGATTATTAACGTCTACACCTATCCCAACCCTAAACCTACTCTTACAGTAATGCAAATACAGTAATTATGTGTTATTCGCGGTTGTGGCTAGAAGGAATTTGTTTTTTTTTAAACCCCCAGCTATGGCTGTAAACCAACAATAAATACTTTTTTCTACCTAGTAGATTGTTTTATTGATAACTACACCTACCCCAACCCTAAACCTACCCTTACAGTAATGCAAATACAGTAATTATGTGTTATTCGCGGTTGTGGCTAGAAGGAATACAGCTATGGCTGTAAACCAACAATAAATACTTTTTTCTACCTAGTAGATTGTGTTTTATTGATAACTACACCTACCCCAACCCTAAACCTACCATTACAGTAATGCAAATACAGTAATTATTGTTGTTCCACGTCATAAAAAGGACACAATATCGATGTGCGCATGCGCAGTAAGCCCTGGTAGGACAATCTGACGGGTAGGATAAAATGTCAGGACACTGGCAACATTTTGCATATGACTGCACCTTTATAGTTGTTATATGGACTTGATACTCTTGAATTCAGAATAAATTTTTAAAACAGTATCTTTATCGTTGTAGCTGGCCTTAATACTGTGTGATGATGATGTGTTATGTAGTCTGGAGATGTGAGCTTGATAAGTTGGCACTGCAGCAGCGGGTGGTGGAGGAGGAGGGTGAGCAGAGGACACGCTGTTTGGATTTTTGTGCTTGGCAACTCGCACCCCTCCTGTTCAGAATCAAAGCAAAGCGAAGAGGGGAACGCATGCTGTTTGAAGCTCTGCTCACAAGTCTACGCTGGCTCCTGGCGGGATCGCACGCTCAACCGCCGAGAGCCAGAGCGAGAAATTCTTCCAGGGCAGTGGGGCACTGCATGAAATAATAATCAAAACACTTAGATGAAAAATAGTCTGCGGCTGAGACTGCTGTGGTGCTGACAGAAGCTTTAATCAGAGGAAATTAATATATGCAAACAGTCTCACTGTGGACACAGACTAAAGTTTCTATTGTGCTAGAGTAGAAATTGTCTATAGCAGTTGTTCTGAACTAGTTTGGCTCATGACCCAGATTTTGGGAAGTTGGAACTCAACCCAGTACCAAGAATGTTGATAATGAACAAAAAAATGTCTTTAAAATAATACTTAAAGGCAATGTAGGTGATTTGGTTTAAAAAAAATTTTTTTTTGTTATGCTGGTTGAAAGTCTCTTCGCATCCCGATGCCAGTCACTAAGTTAAGCGGTCTAAATTAATTCATATGTATTTATATCATTTGTGGAAGGCGTAGGAGCATAAAATATTCGTCCAATCAAAATGTTCAGTCCGAACATTATGATTGCCTGTCAAATATGCATTTGCATACCTCCGCGCACCCTGTTTGCACAGGCAAGATACATCATCAGTGCGTTCCAGCGAGAATGAAAGGTGCTATTACCGTATTGACCCGAATCAACGCGGTCGTCTTATATTCAGGGTCTAGACTTTGACATGTCAATAATACACCCACAACAATAGGTGGCACCAAATACGCATAAAACAAGTGTGCCATGAAATATGTAATGTAATGCGTGTTGTAAAGATCGCAAGTAAAAACAAAAGAATAAGAAAACCTTACAGCTGCATGAGTTGTGACTGTCACGTTAGCCTGATGGGACTAAACTCCCTTTGTGATTTTAAGTCAAGTCAAGTCACCTTTATTTATATAGCGATTTTAACAATACAGATTGTGTCAAAGCAACTGAACAGCATTAATTAGGAAAATAGTGTCAATAATGCAAAGTGACAATAGTAAACACTCATTTTTCAGTTAAAGACAGTTCATCATTGAATTCAGTGATGTCAACATCCAGCTCAGTTTAAATAATATCTTTGCAATCATGTCAACGATATCGCTGGAAATGAAGTGTCCCCAACTAAGCAAGCCAGAGGCGACAGCGGCAAGGAACCAAAACTCCATCGGTGACAGAATGGAGAGAAAACCTTGGGAGAAACCAGGCTCAGCCGGGGGGCCAGTTCTCCTCTGACCAGACGAACCAGCAGTACGGAAAAATCAATTTAAGACGTAATAAAACAGACGATGAACAATATTAACAGCAATTATTATATGATGCAAAACTTATAGCAAAATGTGGTAGTTCTGAATGTTGTTTCAGGGTTGGCATCATCTGAGGTCCTCTGAGGAGTTGCATCATCTCTTCTCAGGTGTTCTGGATCCAGACTGAAGCTTGTGTAAATCCTAGTTACCGTGGCAAAAGACAGAGAAACAAATACAAACATAATTAGCGTAGCTGCTGTTCCAACCAAGCAAAATTGATTAGCTAAAGAATAATAATGTGCATTTGATCAGATATAACTGCAGTACAAGATTATGAGATGCATTATTTGAATGCGTGGCCAAAGAGATGTGTCTTTAATCTAGATTAAAACAGAGAGAGTGTGTCTGAACCCCGAACGGTATCAGGAAGGCTATTCCAGAGTTTGGGAGCCAAATGCGAAAAAGCTCTACCTCCTTTAGTGGACTTTGCTATCCTAGGTACTACCAAAAGTCCAGAATTTTGCGACCTTAGGGAGCGTGATGGATTGTAGCGTGGTAGAAGACTAGTTAGGTACGCAGGAGCTAAACCATTAAGGGCCTTGTAGGTAAGTAATAATAGTTTGTAACTGATACGGAACTTAATAGATAAACAGTGCAGAGACTGTAAAATTGGGGTAAAATGATCATATTTTCTTGACCTGGTAAGGACTCTAGCCGCTGCATTTTGGACTACCTGTAGCTTGTTTATTGAAGATGCAGGACAACCACCTAGCAGTGCATTACAATAGTCCAGTCTAGAGGTCATGAATGCATGAACTAGCTTTTCTGCATCAGAAACAGGTAACATGTTTCATAACTTGGCAATGTTTCTAAGAATGCTGTTTTTGTAACATGGGAAATATGATTTTCAAAAGACAAGTTGCTATCTAATATAACACCCAGATTTTTGACTGTAGAGGAAGTAACCGTGCATCCGTCTAGTTGCAAATTGTAATCCACGAGATTCTTTGTACTGTCTCTTTGGTCCAATACGTAATATCTCTGTCTTATCCGAATTTAATAGGAGAAATTATTGGTCATCCAATCTTTTACAATTTTAAAACACTCTGTTAGCTTAGATAATTTAGAAGTTTCATATGGTCTTGTTGAGATATATAGTTGAGTATCATCAGCATAATAGTGGAAACTAATCCTGTATTTTCTAATTATATTACCAAGGGGCAACATGTATATCGAAAATAGCAGAGGACCTAGGACAGATCCTTGTGGCACTCCATATTTTACTGGTGATATTTGAGATGACTCCCCATTTAAATGAACAAGGTGGTAGCGATCGGACAGGTAGGATCTAAACCATCTAAAAAGGGCTGCCCTGAATACCTGTTATTTTTTTTCCCCCCTGTTTTGTTATCGATCTATGAGTATGTCATGATCTATAGTATCGAATGCAGCACTAAGATCAAGTAAAACTAGCAATGAGACACAGCCTTGGTCTGACGCAAGAAGCAAGTCATTTGTAATTTTAACAAGTGCAGTTTCTGTGCTATGGTGGGGCCTGAAACCTGACTGAAATTCTTCATAGAGATCATTTTTTTGCAGGAAGGAGCACAATTGAGCAGACACAACTTTTCTAAAATTTTAGACATAAAAGGAAGATTTGAGATGGGTCTGTAATTTGCCAGTTCACTAGGATCTAGTTGTGGTTTCTTAATAAGAGGCTTAATAACCGCCAGCTTGAATGGTTTTGGGACGTGACCTAAAGACAACGACGAGTTAATAATATTGAGAAGCGGTTCTTCTGCTACAGGTAACAACTCTTTCAGTAATTTAGTGGGTACAGGATCTAACAGGCATGTTGTTGGTTTAGATGCAGTGATAAGTTTATTTAGCTCTTCCTGTCCTATAGCTGTAAAGCACTGCAGTTTATCTTTTGGTGCGATGAATGAAGCTAAAGTATTATACGCTGTAGAATCTACATTTGTTATTGTAATTCTGATGTTATCTATTTTATCAGTGAAGAAATTCATAAAGTCATTACTATTAAACTGTGAGGGAATATTTAGATCGGGTGGAGTCTGGTTATTTGTTAATCTAGCCACTGTGCTAAATAAAAACCTAGGATTGTTTTGGTTATTTTCTATGAGTTTGTGGATATGCTCGGCCCTGGCAGCTTTTAGAGCCTGTCTATAGCTGGACATACTGTTTTTCCACGCAATTCTAAAAACTTCCAAGTTAGTTTTTCTCCATTTGCGCTCAAGACTACGAGTTTTTTTCTTGAGAGAATGGGTATACTGTTGTACCATGGCGCAGTACGTTTTCTCTAAACTTTTCCAATTGAAATTGGGGGGGGGGGGGGGGGGGCCCAACAGCTTCTACGGTATTAGAGAAGATAGTGCCCATGTTGCTAGTCATTTCGTCTAGTTCATGTGTACTTATGGGTACACAGAGCAGTTGAGATAAATCAGGCAGGTTATTTGTGAATCTGTCTTTGGTGGCTGGAACAATAGTTCTGCCCGGACGATAACGCGGAGCCATATAGTTAATATTAGTAATACGCAGCATGCACGATACAAGGAAATGGTCAGTAACATCATCGCTTTGAGGTACGATATCTATATCAGTAAGATCAATTCCATGCGATATAATTAAATCTAGCGTATGATTAAAACGATGAGTGGGCCGGTGACGTTTTGCTTGACTCCAAAAAAGTTTATTAGGTCAGTAAACACAAGTCCTAATGCATCATTTGTATTATCAACGTGAATATTAAAATCTCCGACAATTAGCGCTTTATCAACAGTAACCAATAGGTCTGAGAGGAAATCTGCAAATTCTTTTAGGAAATCTGTATACGGCCCTGGTGGTCTATACACAGTAGCCAGAGCAAGAGATACGATAGATTTCTTTTGCATATCTGACAGTGTAACATTAAGCATTAGTATTTCGAATGAGTTAAACCTGTATCCTGTCTTCTGAGTAACATTGAGAATATCACTATATATTGTTGCAACACCTCCACCACGACCAGTATGACGGGGCTCATGCTTATAATAGTAGTTTGGTGGAGTAGACTCATTTAGACCAATATAAATCATTAGGTTTTAGCCAGGTTTCAGTCAAGCAGAGTACATCAAAATGATTATCTGTGATCATTTCATTTACAATAACTGCTTTGGGTGAGAGTGATCTAATGTTTAGGAGCCCAAACTTTAAAAATAGTTTTTGTTCATTTATTTTACATTTCTCTTGTTTAATCACAATCAGATTTTTTCTAAACCCTGCATTAAATTTATATTTTGACCTAACTATTCGGGGAACAGACACAGTCTTTATAGTTTGTACAGCGCAAGTACTTCTATAATTTAAGCGGGTAGAAAAAAAGCCATCATAGCAGTTATTTGAGATTTGACTTACTAGTCACATGGAGCGCAGCGTCCTGGAGATGTTGTCCGACATGAGCTCCGCTCCCACTCTGCTGGGGTGCAGACCATCAGCGCGAAAAAGCCTAGGACGCTCCCAGAAAAGATTCCAGTTATTAACAAAGAGCAGTTTCTGTTCTTTACACCATGACAATAACCATTCATTTAAAGCAAAAAGCCTAATGAACTTTTCATGTCCTCGTCGATACATGGGAAGCGGTCCCGACACGATGATCATCGTCGCGGGCGATGTGCAGCGCACCGTCTCGATCAGGCTCCTGAAGTCCCTCTTCAGCGTCTCCGTCTGCCGCAGCTTGGTGTCGTTAGCCCCCGCGTGAAGCACGACCGCTCCGGGGCTCTCGTCACCCTTCAGGATCGCGGGTATCTGCGCAGAAACATCGAGAACACGAGCACCAGGGAAACAGTGAGTGTGCACTTTACCTTCAGCTAACGTAGCACGGACGTACCGGACGATGGAGTCTCCGACGATCACATCGTCGCGTTCCGTCTCGCGGAGGGGACCGAAGCGGTTCCGGGTGGAGATCTCGAAAACCGGAGGCAGCGGAGGGGGAGAGGTCGTCGCCCAGGGCCTGGCTCGCGTCTTCCGCTGCTGCTGCACCCAGGGTCCGTGGTGTCACGGCGCCGGAGTGAAGGACATCTGGGAAGATCGCGTCCTGGGTGCACCGGGCCTGTGCAGAGAAACACACGGAGTAGAGGTGGTGGGAGAGTTAGCAGCGCGCTGTATACTTACCTCGGAATTGTGAGCGTCAGCCTGGGATGTTTCCAACGCGGCTCTCCACTCTCTGAGCTGGGTCTGCTTCGCCACCAGGTCACGGATCTGCTTCTCCACAGCCTCCAGCTCGAGCTGCACCGAATGCAGCCGAACGTGTCCTCACCTGCACTCAAAAGTAGACACAAATCTGCCATTTAAAGCAAGTAACAGTGAGTAAAACAAAGGTAATGTGTGTGAATAGAGTATTAGAGTAAGCGAGATTAGCGGCAACCACGCTGGCGATGCTAGCGGGCTATATGCTAATAGCGGACTCGGAAAGTCAAAAATAGAACTAGTGATAACAAGGCGCTCTGATTGTTTTTGTTGTAGAATACGATAGGGGATATATTCACACATTATAGAAACGAAAATTATGGTGTATAAAATTGATTTAAGATAAAAAATTAGACGACAAAAAATTAACTTGACGGAGCTCAAACTCAAAACACACGGCAGCAACAAAACCGGAGTGACGTAAAACATAAGACAGTTTAAAACATAAGACAGTACCCAGATTTGAAGACTACAGTAAGATTTAACTTCTACTTTTAATAAGATTTGTGGGTACTATTAGATGGAATAGCCTAAATGTCCTAATTAGATGGGCTACTGTTTTTAAAAAACATTAATTGGTATATCAAAAAGGTATATTTTTCACGTGATTGTTGGTACATTCAGTTTTACATACTTCAAACAAAAATTTAAATAGGGAAAATATGCAATTTAAATAATTGAAGACAAAATGTGTTTTTACTGAGAAAAAAACAAGATTTGGTTTTTAAAAAGCCTTTTTCCAAAAGGTACATCTGGAAAAAGGAGGGTCGTCTTATAATCAGGGTCATCTTATATTCGGGCCAATACAGTATTGTTTTGTATTGTTTTGTCACCAGTGTATGAGACATGATGTAATCTGACAGCGTTGCATTCAAATCTCTATCAACACCGTCTCTCATTGTGTCACAGGTTAGGCATGGTCTGCCTGTGCGCGTTCTTGTGTTTTGGAGGAGGCGTGGCTTTGCAGAGTGATTACGCAGGGAGGGTGGGGATATTGCTTTCAAAGCTAACTTTATATTACTAGCCTTTCCAAAAACACCTACCCTACCATTAAAATGTGTAATATTATCTTCAACTGTCGGTCCAACAATATTCAAAATTAATATTCATAAACTGAATAGGAAAATTAACTTCTAAATTCTGATTAGCAAATAATATGCAAAGTATAGTTTTATAGTAACTTGTATGTTAGTTTGCGTAGTAGTGAGTGAGAACATTATTATACAAATAATCTTAATTATTAATGGCTTATATGTGTTTAGTTGCATTGTGTGTGTATATATATATATATAATTGTTGTAATGTTATATTTTGTAATTAATTATGCATTATACTGCATGTATATATTCCTTTGTTACATTTTTATAATTAATTATAAAATATAATTGGTTATTTTTATTTGTGAGGTTGTATTTTTTTAGAATTATTTGCATTTTATAATAATTGCATTCAAATATTTATACACAATTCATATATTTTTATCTTTTGTTATATTTCATATTTTATAATGAATTATACATTATTATAGATTTTTTAGCCATTTATGTTCTTAAATATTTTTTATCATTATTAATTGGATTTATATAATAATTTGCATTTTATATGCATTTATATGATGTATTTTTCCTTGCTGTCTGCAATCTATCAGAACAGACCTGTGACTCATTTTTGGATCATGACATTTGAGAATCACTGGTCTATAGGATGTGGACACTCATACTAGTCATTTATGGGCTTGGATGAATGTATGTTTATGTTTTGTCGCAGGACAGGCAGTTCATCAAGTGATTCATAACTTTAAGAGGAAGTAGAGGAAGTTTTGCCCAGGGATGTTCACATGACCGTACGCTTGTCTGTCATCCTGTGTGGAGTGGCGTCCTGCTGAGGGCATGTACATCTGCAACACCACACTCTCTGAAACATTGTTCTCTCAGAATAGATAGACAACAGACTTTTCACTCGGTTGTTGTGTATAGACACAGCACACCGTACAGGAAAGAAGTTCACAAATTTAATAGAGATCTGTATTGATCTGGTATAATGCAAAGTTTATTTAACCATTGTGCAGGATATGTACAGAATTGTAAAAATAAGTTGTTTCTGCGTTTAGGTCAGCTGTGGAAATAATGCTAAGAAGTTGCAAATGGTTGCCAGGGTGTTGCTATGCATTTTTATCCACCAGGGGGAAATATATCTAAGATAAGTAATAATGAAAGTAACAATGCTCCTCTCCAGAACAAGCTGGTACAATTTGACTCTCATTATTAGCTTATTAGTTGATCATTCTGACATTTAAAACAAAATATTTTTTCAATAATTTTTTTTTACACAAAACTGGATTTAAAATGCTAAAATCTATTCTTAAACAGGGCACTTTTTTCTCCAGTGTTAAAGATATATACTGATGCAGGTACCATCTTGGAAATACATTTTTTGTATCATTGTAAAACCGTAAACTATATTATCACCCAGCTCCAATCTGCTAAATGGGACTATATATTATACACATTAATATCATGATGGTCTGTAAAGCTGCTTTAAAACTATATTGTGCACTCTCAGAAAAAAGGTACAAAAGGCTGTTACTGGTATGGTACCTTTTCAAAGTGTGCATGTTTATCCCTAGACGGTGCATATTAGTACCTTAAAGGTCCATATTTAGTACATTTGTACATTTTAGTTCCTTAATAGTACAATTTAGTACCTTTCGAAAGGATACCACCCCTAGTGACAGCATTTGTACCTTTTTTCTGAGAGTGTTAAAAGCGCTATACAAGTACGTTTGACTTGACTTGAAAATTGAGATTGAGAAGATTCCTCAAAAGAAAACATCAAAGATTTTGTACGTCATAAGGAGGAGATGAGGTTCGTTTAAGGAGGGGCAGAGAATCTGGCATGAGCTCTGGTGACTGGGCAGCCAAAGGGAGATGTTTGCCATCTGTTTAACAAATCGTGACATAAATGCTCTCCACCCCACTCCCGATTCTCACAGGTGTTTGTCATTAGCCAAGACCACAAATGCTGCCCAAGGGGAGTGACCTTAAACCCAACAGCTGCCCATTCAAGAGCCCCAACATAAAACAGAGCAGTGCTTAAAGAAGGATGTCGACTCTACCACAGATTGACGACTTGGTGTCCATCCATTCACTGAAAGAAATGGACTGAGAGGGATTTTCAGTGGTACTCCTGAAGCGTTGGCATGGGATGAAACAAACCATGTTTCAAGGCCTGTGAGCCGAACTGCTTATTATAACATCGAAATCCCAAACCGAAATGATGTGTAAAGGACTTTAATTATTCATATACTGGTGCACCAAGAATAGACTATATATAAAGTTGTGTTTTCGTGCTGCATTTTTTAGCAGATTTAAACAAACAGACTCACACCTCTTTGATGTATGAGTTTTCATAGGAACGCAAGAGATTTACGGAGTCTAAGACAATAGCACCACAGCGGCCAGGCATCGTAGGAGGGAGATCTTGGGGTAACGGCTGATTCTGACATATTTAATGCTGCACTTTTAGTTTCACGCCAGTTGGCTCGCTCCTCTCTCCATCTTTCTTCTCTAAAACCTCTCCAGGAGTAATCCGGGGGAAAAACCCTTAGATCCAAACTCTAAATGCTCCTCTACACTAATCCACAGCTTCACGCTCACGGTGGGGAGAGCGCTGGGTTTATCTGTGTGGTCACAGCACAGCAGACAAGAGTCCAGTGATCTACTTAACAGGTCATCTGTTCTTAAACAGAGGACTTTATTTGAAGAATTTCAATGTTAAAATACTTTTAACCCCATTTTAGTGTGCTGACACAGATGCAATGTGAACGCTGAGGCTGTAGCTACCATCTTGGAAAAAAATACATTTTTGTATTGTCATAAAATGTAAACGTACAACTATAAGGGGTAAACATTAACATCGTGCTTTTTCGTAAAGCTGCTTTGAGACAATGTGCATTATAAATCACTAGGTGCCAATGTAGTTTACATTTTGTGACAATATAGACAATCAAGCAGTTGAGATTTGCTAGAGAACACTTTAGTGTACTGTATATATCCAGGTAATCTTTTATATACTTATGATCTGTCTTTCTTTCTTTTTCAGGATTGGTTAAAAACAACTGTTTCAGAGGATTTTTTGCAGAAATCTGCTTATATTTTTATAAAATGCTTGTTTTCTCAAAGCAAAAAATGTTGAGCGGTCAAGTTATGTTAATTACATCTTTTTAGAATAAAATAAAATAATTTATTTAATTTATTTTATAATTATAAAAATCTTTAAATATTTGTATCATAATCATAAAATGTATATAAAAATGGACTAAAACTGAAATTAAAGTTAATAAAAACTATGTAGACATTAATAAACCAATACCAATAAAACTGTAATAAAAATGACAAGAACACACTAAAATAGTACATCAATGTTGCTAAAATAATAATAGATGAAGTGATTAGATGGAAATAATCCACCAAGCGCAGGATGACTCAATATTTTTGGTCATTTTTCCCCTCAAGAGAATATACAATTGAAATTCATATGCTAATTTGTTCATTTTTAGGAGGAAACTTGCATATAGATTTTCTTAGAGCTTACAGACATGGATGAATTTTTTTTTTCTATAAGAGTGTGGGTTACACTTTATTTCAAGGTGTCCTTGTTACAGTGTAATTCTACATTTAAGTACTGAGTAATATTAATTAACTACATGTACTATATGGCTTAACTGGGTTACGTGCATGTAATTATGCATAATTTATTATTATAATAGTAAGTACATGTTACATGTGCAACAGGAACACCGTAAAATAAAGTATTACCGGAGTGTAATGTTGCATTAGTGTCACATTAGTTTCAGAATTTCAGGCTGTAAATCATGTTGATTGGAACCTCTGGTAATGGTTAATTGGATAAGTACAAAGCAGGAACCATGACACCGTAGACACCGGTGAGGCATTGTCAGTCTCATTAGGAGGAGACTGTTGTCCCGTCCTGTGGAGTGATTGATGAAGAGGCAGAGGGGTCTGGTCCCAGCAGGGTTTCTCTAAGTCTCTCTCTCCTTCAGCGGGATTCGTTGTGAGAATGTTCTTGCAGAGAATTCCAGGAAGGGCAGGAGATGCACTTTGTTCTGATCTCCAGCTGAACTTCCCTTCATTGAAATCCTCGCTCTCAAATTAAACTGCAGCGCTGATGTAAATCCCAGATGACAGCGGCTCCGCAAAAGCGCTCGCCAACCATACTGACCATTAGAACCCGAGTCATCTGTGATCCTGCCTCACTTCATGTCTAATTATATGGTGGGAGTCAAGTATAATAAAGTAGCTGGTTAAGATCAAACCATCTAATTAACGGATTAACCTGCTCACAAAGCCTTTTATGAAATGTTAATGAATGATCACTGCTAGCAGGGTCTTCCCAAATGCCTAAAAACAAATTATAATGCATTAAAAGTGTTTACTTGTACTCATTTCGTTTTTTTAATGTGGCGGTGCTCTGCATTTGTCACTTACTCGTGAAAATCACAGTTCAGGAACATTAACAGCAGACGTGTTGGGCTGTGGCTGTTTTCTCAATTATGTAACAAGGGCCTTTTTTAACAAATGGTGCTTCTAGTCAATGGACATTTAACAAAAATAAAAATAAAGAAAAAAACTAAGTATGTTATATATAGATATATATATATATATATATATTATTATATACACAAAAACACACAGAAGTTTAAAAAAATTAAATTACCTGTAAAAATAAGTGTAATTTTAACTGTAAAATTTTGTAAAAACGCTACGGGGAAAAAACTGTTAATAGGTTAACAGTAAGTTCCCGTACTATGTACAGGGAAAAACTGTAAAAGATCTAAACAGACATTTCATGTAATTTACAGTAAAATGCTGTTAATTGTAAAATTTTTAGAAGAAAAAAAGAACAAATCAACATATAATTTACAGTAAAAAACTGTAAACTGATATTCCCAGAATTCCCTGCATGACACTCCACATTTGAAAGTATTTTGTTTAAATAATCATGTTTTTTAAATAGTTTTCGTTATTAGTTATGTATATTTGGGCTTCATGTTACATCTTCTGTTGTTTACTGAAAGTGGAATGCATTATTGAAGTATCATGTGTGTTACCATGATGGTGTTTAGTGTTTGCATGAATGACTCTGTGCACCTTCTATATATTAGTATGCACTTCTGCTTGTGGCGAAGCTACTTGTGATGAGCTTTGATTCTTCATGTGGCTTTCTCTTTTACCTCCTGCATTATTATGGTGGTTGTCAGTATGTTAAAGGTACCAAACAGATTTTAATAGCAGTGTGCGTTGTTGAATTGACTGGTTTACATTCAAATCTTCTTGTTTGTAAATTACAGTTTTATACTGTAACATTTACGGTTTTGGGCCGTAAATGCGTTTACAGTTTTTCTGTATTTTTTTACAAAATTATTCTGGCAACCACCGCTGCCAAAATTATTTTGTAAAAACGACAGAATTGGTTTTACAGTGTAGTATTAAACATACTGTCAAGAAAGCACAACTTCTGGAAATTGCACAAAATAAATACACAACATTTTGTTTCTTTTTCTTCAATATGTAACATGATTGTGTATTACGTACCTTTTTATTGCCATTTTCAGTGTAATATGAGCTCTGGGCAGCTTAAAGGATCAAACTGTTGTTTCATGTAGATGACATCCTTTACATGTGAATAGAAATCCTGTTTTAAAGCCAATTGGTTTGCAAATGAAGGCACAGCTCTGTCCCTCAGGGAAACTGAAGGCAGCCGAAACACCGTCTCAGTTTTCAGCACCTAGATTACCATGAGGCTGCTGCTCTACTTTCTTCTAGACATCTCTGAAACCTCAAGAGTCCTGAGGAATTCAAACACATACTCAATGGAAAGCACAAGAGAAATTTAATAGCAGACCGAGTGTGAAAAAGTACTAACAAATATCTATTATTACAGCAATTTGTAATATTTACTTATATATACATTTTTATAATAGTTAATTATAACATATAAATGGATTAAATAACAGTAATATGAACAGCTGAATTTGAAGAACTTTAATGTTTAATGAAAACCTGGCCACAAATCCAAAATATCAATATTGATTTTTAATATCTTTTTAATATGCCAATATGATGAGTTAAAAGAAAGTGAAGTTAATTATTTTAATGCATTGTAATCCAAGCTAAACACCTTTGCTTCAGTGCAGGCGGTCAGAGACGAGAACTGGAGATGCATTTAAAGAAATAAAAAGAAACTTTGTTTAAATATCCGCAGGTAAATTAACTATAGCGAAAACTTACCTGGTAATTATCAATTTTATTATTCAGTTGTTGCGTGGTGACTCTCCTAGAGTGTCCTCTTACGTAACCTTATTAAATATTCATAAATTCCAGGATTCCACAATAGCATCCATTCGCCCCGCTAGAGCCCACCAGCTTGCAGCCAATCAGTTCAACGTAACCGGCGGACGTCATGTTACGTAATTAATATTCATAAGCCGAGCCTTTACGGCTTACCCTGGGCGTGTGTTCGGATCGGTCCGCTGGAGTGCGCTGAGTTCAGAGCGGAACACTGCACTGAAAAGTCACCGGATCTGAATGGCTCAGCATTGGACTACTGGTTTATCATTCAAACTCGATAACTTCTCCGTGTTAACTTCGTCAGCGGAATTATATCATTTCTGACAGCTGTTTTTTGCACCGCGAAATTGAGCGATGCAGCTGCCGGTGTTTTACCTGCTCTGATAAGGATAACTTACAGCTGATGCATGATAGACTGTAACCAGACTGACTTCCCTTTAAACTCATACAGATGAGCAGATCAGGACTAAACATTTAATGTTACAGGTAAGATTTCGAGTAGCCTATAACATCTCTAAAACAAGCCTGAAATCTTAGAATATTCTCCAATTTGTTTTTTTGAACATGTACACTCTAAAAAATGCTGGGTTAAATGCAACCCAGTGCTGGGTAAAATAGGGACAAACCCAGCAATTGGGTTGTTTTGACCCAGCGGTTGGGTTTCTACCCAGAAGATTGGGTTAAACATTTAACCCAAACCGACGGGGTCAAAACAACCCAATTGCTGGGTTTGTCCCTATTTTACCCAGCACTGGGTTGCATTTAACCCAGCAGTTTTTAGAGTGTACTTTTGAAATATTGTGGCCAAGTACCATGGTGTTACCACAGTCTATTTTTTTTTTATATGGGGACTTGGAAGCAATTTATCAGTTGGATTTCATGTCGTTTTATCATTATGGCTACTGTCATAATAACAGCTTCTTGTGATCTTTGATTTCAGAAATGTATAATTTTGTGGTGTGGTTAAACGCACCTTATGAGAGGAGTGTTATACTGGCAGCATTTCCAGCCATTACTGCAGCTGCTTCTCACTTAAATAATCACATTTTATAGGGCAAAGTTTGATGACAGTCCTCTGTTTGCATGAGCATGAGCCCGGGATACATCTGAAGAAAACCATTAGGATGCCAAACTTCTGAAAATCCAGCCCTTCGGGGAAGAGGATGTGATGACAGGATTAGTATTTAATTTATTAGGCACTCGGCCCGATTCCTTGTGTCTGTTGGACTAGTTGGACTGGTTGGCCAGCACTAACAAGACCTTAAGGGACTTGTGCTTCACACTGGCCATTTAGAGCGGTAGCACGCGAGAGCATTTGCTCACCATTTTCAAGGTGGTGATTTTCACACAAAAAGCCTTTGTGTGGCTTGGTTTGCAGTGAACCTCCATGAAGATTTATCTTTAGAAGGAAAAGAATAGATCTGTTAAACTTTAGACTGCCAACTTTCGTAAATATTGATCAGCTGGCGTTACCTTATCAATAGGCTTATTTGTAGCTGTCTTCGTTTCTATGCAAGGATATTGATTTCTGCACTGAGCAGCTGTCATTGCAGTCATATATTGTTTAATCATTTGTGTTTTAGCTGTAGGTTTAGGTGATCTAAGCTCTCTGCAACTGTCTGTCTATGCCGTCACTCCAGGCAAAAATCTGCCAGTGAAGTTTGAGTTGACTTGCCTGCAGTGTCACTTGAAGAAGTTTATTGTTGCTTTGTGCTGAAGGAGATTATTGAAGTGTTTGTAGAGCTACCTAGAAACCAGTTTATGTCTGTGTCACATCCCCATGCTCAACACACTCACTCAAACACACTGATAACCTCCTGAGACCAGGGGCCTGTTTCATAAAACAAGTTTACCAAACAAGCCAGGCTTATTGCAGTTATTCTGACTATTTTGAACCAAATCAACTGACAATAAACCAGACTAACTGAAATAAACCTGGTTTGTTTGGTAAACTCAGCCCCCAGGAATAGTCAGTTCATTAAAAACAAGACCTAAACAAATCCTTGATTTAATGCATATCTTTATAATCGATCAGGTTAATGAATAGATATAAATGAACTTTTCTCTGCTATGTTGGAGCAAGGTTATATTTAACTTCCCATTCACTTCCTCACTTTAAGCAAATGTTGTTCTGCTGAATCTGTGATGTAACCTATTTATAATGTATTTTGTGTCCAAAAAGAAATTAAAGACATTTCTGTGATTAATCCGACAATGACCCCATAACCCACAAACCCATATTGACCATCAACAGATGACGCCAACATATGTATATGTAATTTTCTTAAATGTCACTTATAGTTAACATTAAACTGTGTTTCATCAATGTAAATACATTTTAATTTGGACTTTGTCAGATATTTATAATTACCTCTCTCTATATATACTGGCATGAGTCCAGTGACCACATGTGAGACAACTGACTGATCTAATGACATACTGTTGTGGTTCCGCCCGAACTGTGAATCACAGGCTGATTTTCTAGTTGTTGAGTTCTTGTGCTGTTTTTACTGATGGTGTTTGTTTGTTTGTTTGCAAGTGTAGTATGTCATATCATAATATTTCATATTTGACCTTTTTGAGATTGACTTCAGAAATGTTAACACCCCCTTGTGTTATTTACAATGTTTTCCTAATATATACATTTAATTTTGAGTTAGTAGTAACGCAAAGAAATTAAAGCAAGGAAGCAAATTAAATTTTATGGCCGGACACCAGGAAAACAAAACGTGGTTTAATGTGATCTCATTGTGATGCCATGTGGGGCATTCCCAAAGACGCTTACTTTACACTCTAAAAAATGCTGGGTTAAATACAACCCAGTGCTGGGTAAAATAGGGACAAACCCAGCATTAGGGTGGTTTTGACCCAGCGGTTGGGTTTCTACCCAGAAGGTTGTGTTAAACATTTAACCCAACCGCTGGGTCAAAACAGTCCAATTGCTGGGTTTGTCCCTATTTACCAGCACGGTTTGCAATTTAACCCCGCATTTTAGAGTTAGGTATACTGTATCACTTATTATGTACACATATTACTGTGCAACATGGAATGCCAGTTCGTGACAGAACAGTTGATCTCACTCCAAAAAATGCTGAATTTATGATTAAGTAGTAAACATTTATGATCACTAGGGTTATAAGATAAACGACCATTTGACCACATACTGTATTTGCTTCGATCACGTTAGGTCATGGCAATTACCTTCGTATAGGAGTACTGTTAAAGGTGAAGTGTTGCAATTTTTTACAATTGTGACTGTTTCAGACAGCGTTTCCTGACCACTCTACTCATCGCTATTAGGTTGGACCAGCAGATAGTCTGCCCTTAAACTACAAATGGTTACTATAGTTGTCTCTGATAATAGGCCAGGTGAACCAACTCCAGGGTAAGGCTAAACGCAGCCAAATGTATTAAACATCATAAACCCGTCTTTTTAGGCAAGAACCAGACATGGGTGTCATGTAGGCTAAAAAAATGTTTAATGGGACAGAATTTGTATTTAACGTGATTACAGTTTAATAAAAACATTAGAAATTGATAATTACATAACGTTTCCTTTCCACGGTTATTCAAACAGCGAATAAATTCTATATAGAAAGTGACTATCACTAACATTGATCTATCGCGAGTTTAAGCGCTCTAAAAAAAAATTTTTTTAAACTATCGTTATAATCACTGAAGCTGTATACACTGTGAAATTAATCTCTTACTTACATTGTACGTACATCTGCGCTTTGTTGTTTATGATGAGAGAATTTGCAAGAGTCCGTAATTCACACTCAACAAAACTGATGAGTTTCAACGATGACTCATCTGAACGCCTCTGATTGGCCATTGCATTCCTAAGCTCAACAGAATTGTGTGTGATTGGTTGAAATGCGCAACACTGCCTAAAATTAAATACGGTGCAACATGAGCAGATCTTAATTTAATGCCGCAATCGACACTGTCTATTCATATTTACTTTGTTAGCAACAGACGTAATAGATTTAATTTGTTTGTGCAGGGGCATTTTTGTCCAATTTAGTGGCATTTTTGCCCCAAGTGGCCGTGGCCAGCCTTACACACCGCTCTGCATATGCTCTGCATATTGAGCTGGTATATACGGTATTTTAACATTGAAAACATCACCGTTCAGTCATATTCATCTGTATTTCTGTCAGTAGCACTTCCGGACAGGGCGGTTTCCACCTTTGCACCCATTCAACACCTCAATTAAAGCATGATTTCTCTCTGTAGTTTTGTGTTTGGCGGGTGGAGTGTCTTTTAGCAGTGGGGCGTATATGTACAGCACACAAAAGTGCTGACGTCTACAGTCCAACCCAACCCAGAATGATCTCAGAGTGCACTATTAACCAACTGGCCCTTTGACTCACCACCATCTCAGTCTGAATCTTTCCACTGTCAAATAAAGAGCCTCAGATACCTATACGGTAGTGCAGAAACTGAACTTGTCATAAGTTGTCAGGAGTGGAACATTGATCTGAAACGGGATGAGATCACCTTCAAACACACAATCACACACACACACACACAAACATCCAAAATCCTTCCCATTGGCTTTGAATATTCAAATGAGGTTCCAATTTGCATCCATATGATTCCAGCTGCTTGAATGCGCCCAGTCTCTTTAAAGCCCATGTGTTTCTCTTTGAGGTCTAATCCGCTCATAATTATCTCATGTTTTCAATGCTCTTTCATGTTTTCTCCTTCTGGATATATCTGCACTCCTCACTTTGTCTCTGTAATTTTTTTTAAAGCATCACTGAATATTGTAAATACATTTTTTTTTCATATTTTAATGAACCTTCGCAAACATTGCTTGCCACTTCTAGTGTTTTAAAATTTAGTGATTTGATTTAATATGCAATTTTATTAATGCACTAAACCCAAGTATGGCAAGTAATTCTTCTGCTTTTGTTACAAACATGAATGATGGCTCAAATTGTATACGAGTTGTTTTTTTATTTTTCTTTCTTAGAAATCAGACTTATGATTTTTATGGAAAAATCCCACATACTGACATTGGAAGTGGGACCTGAGGTATTGTAGAGACTTGGTGGCGGACTCTTCTGAAACCTAGAAACCACCTTAGCAACTGCATAGCAACACACTTGAAACCTTTAAGAATCAGGGTGTTTATTATTTATTGAATAGGTTTTATTTTTACATTTTTCTTGTTAAATTTTTTAACGTTATTACATTTGGGATTTTTAATGCCCATTTTATTATGTGGTATTTTAAAATCGCATTGCTAGGTTGTATTTTAGTTACAAAAACATTAAATTTATTCATATAATATTGTTTAATATTACTTTTAAAAAAGTTTTTTTTAAATATTATTATTTTTTAAATATTATTCAAATTCAATTTTGAATTAGTAATTCAGTCTAAAAATAATTATTTAAAAAACTTTAGACTTTATTTCTGTGTTGTCTGTGTCCTACTTGTTGCTGAAGCAGTTGTCATCATTTTTAACATGCTCTGCTCAACCTGCGTTGATTCATTGCTCAGATTTTCACCACTGAGTTCAAAGACTTCAAAGAAAGCTGTAAATTTTCTTCAGGCATCAAGAGCCTATAAAAAAAAATGTTGCCGCACACACAATGTTCTGATTTCGAGCAGCTTCTACATTCGGAATCACTGTTATGAAAGCCTGACTTCGACTATTAATGGTTTTTGATAGATTTCTCAATCCCTGTATGGTCTTTATGCGCTGCAGCAGTGCAGTGCTTACCGTCGTTGCCAGAATCGAGTCTCTGAAGGCCGTCTTCTTTGTGCTGTTAGAGAATACTTATTTAATATGATGCTGTGGATCAATATAGAACAGATTTCAGAGGCAGGGCTTTTGTTGTCGAAGCCTCGTGTGTGGTTCGCTGTAACGTGCCGCCCAGCGGTGGATGGATGTTGTAGACGCCCTCAGACGAATGTTTGTGTAACATGTGTCTTCCAGATGTACAGGTAGTTGTTGCGGTCCGTCCCCCATGGGACAGCATTTCCTACCCATCATCTGACTTGAAAGAGTTTTATGTGCATAGAGGTCTTTGGATGTGAGATAAAAGCATCACTTATCGTCCGTGGCCTAACAAAAGGACTATGATTAGGTTTTCATGTGGGGGACGTAATTGTCATGGTGCACTTGTTGTTTGTTGTCTTTTGCAAGCATGCTAGAAAAACGTGTTCAGAGCTCAGGTGGATTAAATCCAGGAAAGTGAAGCCAGGATGCTAGTGTATGTTTTTTTTTTTTTTTTTTTTTCTTCTTGAGGCAACCAGCATGAATCACAGTAAATGAGTTTCTAAAAATTAATTATTGAATGGGTCAATAAACTATTGTCTCTCTTAGTTATGCATTATTTAAAATTTTTTTAGCTTTGTTAATCAAGATCACGCTTCTTCTCAAACGATAGATTAAGGATTTTCACCCTGTCTTTGACATTAGAAAACTATCAGGTTCTGCCGTTCTTTAAAATGGAGATTTACTGAAAATGTACTCTACCTCAGGCCATCCAAGATGTAGATGGGTTGGTTTTTTATCAGAACAGATTTGGAAACAGAAATTTTGTTATCAGAAAACAGAAATTGTGAGAAACAATGGATCTTTTGCAGTGAATGTGTGCCGTCAGAATGAGCGTCCAAACAGCTGATAAAAAAATTCACAATAATTCACAGGTAATCCATATAACTTAGTTCTGTAAGAACACAATCCATCAAGCTGTTTTTAACTTACAAACGTTTGTGTCTCTATTTTTCTCTACACATAATAATGCCTTCTCTGTGAAAAGTCATGTTTGTCTGAATAGGGGATGATAGGCATGGATCAAGCACCGTTGATAAGTGAAAGCAGTTCAAAACATATTTGTCGATTGATTTTGAGAGGACAACAGGGGATGTTTTTTTTTTTTACGGTACGGTAGCAGTAATATGGATATGGACTTGGCCAGAAGCGAGTGGTTTAAAGTTAAATGCTAACGATGCATTTGTTTCTCTACAAACCATGTAGCTTTTCACTTCACAAAACATTAAGTGATGGACTGGAGTGGTGTGGATTACTTGTGGATTATTGTATTGTTGGGGATCAGCTGATGTGGGATTCTCATTCTGACGGCACCATTCACGCAGGAGTGTCATGTGTGAAATTGTGATGTAATGCTACGTTTCTCCAAATCTGTTCAGATGAAGAAATAAACTCATCTACATCTTGGATGGTCTGGTGAGTAAAATGTCAGCAAATTTTCAATTTTGGGTGAAATTACTTGAATAACACATTGCTGAATAAAAGTATAATTCCTTTTTTTTTTTTTTTTTTTTTTATCTTTATGAACCAAAACCCATTTTGTTTGATTGTTTCCAGAACTATGGGGGCCTGAGGACATTTGCTGACTTTGCAAATGGATAGAAATACGTTGTTGCATGTTTAAACTGTGCTGAGCGGCAGTATGATGAAACCAGCATCCTGACCGAACGTGACCTTTGAGCATGAATGCATCTGGTCGTGATTGTGCCAGCACAATGAGGGCTTTGGCTCTTCACACTAAATTTGGACACCATGTTTACCCTCACACCTGTTCTGTGTGTCTAACAAGCATCGTTTTTTGGTTTCTGTTTATGTCGATAAACATGCAGAGGGACTGAGTGCATCATCTGGAAAGCATTCTCTTCTGTTTTAACTACATATTTGTGTGCACATCTCATAAACATCTTTTAAAAAGAGCATACACATACACTATAAATCCTAAATCTAACGAAAGCATCTGACAGAATGATTTAGTGTGGCATAACAGATCCAAAAATGTAATTTGATGCACATGCAAAAACTCTTTAATTACAGCAAATTTACATCTTGAATTTTTTTCAGATTCCCTGGAAGTTGGTTTCACATATTACAATTTTTTTTTTATGTTTTCAAATGAAGTCTCTTATGCTCACCAAAGCCACGTTTATTTGATCAGAAATACAGTAAAATACGAATTGAGATTGTGAAATGGGGGAGCTGGTTCATATGTTGGGGCCATCTGCTGTCTGCAGCCGTCCTGACTCCTCTCAGCCGGAGCTGTTGTTGCTGCCAGTCAGAGGAAATGTGCCCTCCTCCGCCCAGCCTGCCGAGAGGAGACGGAGCAGATTTTGAGAGTAGTGAGGAAGAGAAGGATATGGGATATCATTAAGTTGCTGGTATGGTGAGAAGCAAAGAGCATCAAGGTGTGAACTAACTAGTGTTCCCTTTGGGGACCCTTGGGAGACTCCTTGGACTGGTTTCATGACCAGGAAACTCAGCTGTAGCTGCATGGTCCGTGATGCAACCATTGCAGTAAACGGCCTGTGTTTCCTTTATAAATTGTGCTAAAAGTTCAGCATGACCGAACAAAGGTTCATCGGCATCACCTGACCTGTGCGTAAAGGCCAGGACCTGACTCATGCATGAGTAAAGCAGAGGCAAATGACTACAAGCCTCATGGGGTTCGGAAGTTGGTTCGCTTTCTTTTCACTGCGTTTTGATGTTCATTGTGAAGGAAACTCCCTTGAGATGAATTTAGCCGCTAGTACTGTGAATTTGGTTTCGGAGAGACTTTTGATGGCGGTTAAACATAGAAATATGCGGTCAGGCCAAAGTGGTGCGAGTTTACTGCATACATGCATACCACATGTCCTTGAAAATAAAACCAAAGAGAAAACATGATTTTGAATTTCTGCAGTGGTAATTTGTGCACCAGGTCAAATCAATAGAGAACTAAGTGGATTTTAATTGGTTCTGACTGTTTAGAGTGAATTGTGAAGTGATTTTTTTTTTCCAGCTGACGAACAATAAAAACATTGACAACCAATCAGAATCCACTCATGCTTTAAAAAGCTTGAATATTTAAATCAGAACATTATATTCCAGTGGAGTACGCTAAGATGGTTATTGTAATTCTAGTCATCGTTCTTGGTGTAAGCATGCCTCAAGTAAGAAAATAGAAGACGGAGGGAATATTCTTGCAACTTGTATAAAAACAATCTTTATTTTTGCAGTATGATTGTTGCCAAATCACAGAAATCACACACTTCACCTTTAATTTGCATGTTGTTTGAATGACATCCCCTTTTATTTAAAGGGCATCAATTATGCAGTAAAAAAAACATACTTGGTTTACCAAATTTCCTGTCTTCCTCAAAAGAGAAAGGGCTGTTTTGACCATTTTGGATCTTGGGAAATGCTGTATTCATGGAAAACCACAAAACTTTTAGGATTGTGTGTTTGATTATGCCCCCTTCTTTTTTTTTTATTGTTGGTTTGTTTTTATTTCATCAAAGCTATTTATGAGCAATAGACAACATTAAAGCAGTAGTTTACCCAAAAATACACATTCTGTCTAACGCTAATCTTGTTCCAAACCTGTATGGATTTCTATCTTCCATTGAACACAAAAGAAGATATTTTGAAGGTTTGTAACCAAACAGTTACTGTTTGCATTGACTTGCATATAATTTTCCCTTACTATGGAAGTCAATGGCCACCAGCTACTGGTTTAGTACAAGCAGTCTTCAAAATATCCTCTTTTGTGCTCAACAGAGGAAAGTCATACAGGTTTGGAACAACTTGAGGGTTAGTAAATGATGTCAGAATTTTCATTTTTGGGTGAACTATCCTTTTAAGACATTTACCCATAACTTACATGTTCCAGGCCATTCAGAAAACTTATTTGATGCCATTTGGTCTCAATTGACCTTCATACGGAAGTGCAACGCCACACATGCATCTGTTTAGCACCATTATCTGGATCAGGATGGCTTCATGCAATGGTTTGGACAGCCGGATTTCTGTGCACTCGCTTTTTTTTATTAATGGAGAAAATGGCAGTTTGTGTATAATTTCAAGATGCAGATAATTATAAACATAATTTTATGTTTTATGCAGAAAATGTGATTGTTGTGCATGCAAAACTCACCTACTGTTGTAGGCTGTAGCCAAAGTGTTTGTAGTCTGAGCGGTTGCTGGGTAGTTGCTGCTTACAGGCCCAAAGGATTCAAAAAAGCGCACCCCAAGTCTCTATGATATTCTGCCTCAGAAAAACCTGTTATGACTAAGTGCATTTGTCATTAATGTGACCCATACAGTGTGTGATCGCATGTAATTTTGCAGTGAAGAAAGTGCGATGGTTTCGGTGCAGTCCAGTGATGTGGACTTCCTCGTTAGTGTGGGATTAATTACCGGAGGCACGGAACAGTAGAGAACACGTCTGGAGATCCCGCCGGGATCAGAGAGTTCGCAGAGTCCAGGGTGCAAAAAAATCTGCTGACCCCCCGCTCTTCAGCGCTTTCTGCGAGAAGGAAAGATTCAATACAAACCGTGCTCCCCAGAGTAGACCATTCTGCAGTCCTGAGGAAAATAAATTGCCATTCTGTTTCAATTTGAAATTGTTGATGTTATGTGAAATATCAAGGTCGTGATTGCAGCGATCAGTCAGGAGAGTCTTGCTGAGGGAGGAAACAAAGAGGAAAAAAAATCGAAAGATGGATGTGCTGGTCTGTTTGTGTGTATATCATCTATGCATAAAACATTATTGTAGCTTTTTATTATGGAATTTTAAAATAGGCCTGAATCTTATATATATATAATATCTATGTATGTTATTATTTTATTGTGATTTTTATATTATATATATTATATATATTATTATATATATATATAGGTTGTGTATGTGTCTGTTTATATATTTATTTTTTGTCACTGTCCATCATTTGCTATAAATCCAGCAAACCAAAAAGATTTAAGGGTGGATTCTCAAAAATCTATATTTTCTTCAAGTCTTTCCAAAAAAGGACACTTAGAAACTCCAAAAGGTCACCAAAGGACCAAATGATATAAGGAGCCCATATACGCACATATGAAAGAAAAATTAAAATCTGAATTTTATAGTATGGGTACAGTGCAACAGCAAAGAGCTTTTTTTTACATTTTAGAGAAGCCAAGTTGCGCTACTGAACAGGACCACATGGAGATGCCAAAAAATCCCTAAACCAACCGCCTGCTGACTGCATATATCTACAGTACACTGATCCATTCAGTATAACTAAACACAGCAACATAAACATAAACATGACAAATCAAAACGTTATTGTGAATGTGTGTGGAAACAACATGAATATACAGAAATGTCTGTGCCTGTGCATAAATACAAAGTGCGATCAGTGCGTCAAGAGCACTCCATACACGCATTATTATAACGGACTCACGTGTGCTTACTGTACGACTCCTGTACACCACCGTAATCGTCTTTAACTTGATTGCAGTCTTCATCCATCAAAACTTTACTAGCGAGACTGGTTATCAAGTCGAGAAACCGTAGTTTACGTCTCATCTGGCCATACAGCGGTGGGATGTGTTGACAATCTGTTCAGTCTGTACTTCACATGGCGCCTGTGACGTTTGAGGGCTCGCGCTCTTCAGAGATAATCACAGAATATGACAGAGCTCGTGTTTTAAAGCGAAACACACTGGAATTAATAATTCACTTAAAACGCAACGCGAGTCTCTGATCTCTCTGCAATCTCTGATGTAATCAGCCTGGTTTTCTTTATATTAGCGCTGTTTTTGACGGATTGTTTGAATGCATTCACTTACTGGATCATTGAACTGAAAACTTTCCCGGAGTTTAGCAGCTTAAAATGATCTGATCGCAAGCTGAGTAGCAAAATTGGGTTAAAGGGTTAGAAAATAAATTGTGCTCAAGTAATTTTGCATTAATAGCATTAAGTAATTTTAACGCGTTAAGGATTGTAAAATGAATCGCATGCGTTAACGTGTTAACGATGACAGCCCTAATATAAATATATATATTCATTCCAGAGTCAATTCAATACAGCAAAATTTCGAGGGGGAAAAAATCCTATAAAATGCCACAAACGTGTACAATACGTCCTCTTTACATGTTAAGAATTAGGCAACAGATTTACAGAGAACATAATAGAGATGATTAGAGGAACACATGCGGGAAGACTAAAAAATGGACAGATTGTGCTTCCACGAACATCTGAACGGGAGTGATAATACAGGCTCCGACATGAGAGAGTGTAATGCTGGCAAACCTTGTGAGGACCGCAGAACATTTGTCATGACATTTGGTGAATCACACACACACACACACACTGCACAGCTTGTCTGGTGCATATTAAAACTCTCAAATTAATGCTGGCTTGCAAAATCTAAATTTTATCCTAGATTTTATATTTTTCAGACAATGTGAGCAGGATTTGGCTGTGCAGAACTTCCCGCCATGATGCTAAGGAGTAGTGAGTTATTGTCCGAGCGTTGTGGCTGCTTTAAGGATTCTGGCAGGTTGCTAGGGCACTGAGTGGTTGCTAGGTGGCCTAAGTCAAAAAAATTATATTCTGGTCTCTATATTGCCTCATTCAGCATAAATCTATGAGATGAGTTTGCCCGGTTGAAAACTGTGCAAGAGCCTTAACAGTAAGTATTAGCAATAGTAATAGTGATTATTTCCTTAGCAAACGCCACTAAAGAAACAAAACCACTCTCAGGAGTACAACTATTCAATATGAATATGAGATCAACATATCATGCTGCTATTATGAGAAATAAGTTCACGGACAACTTAGAAAGAATAAATATTGCGAAAGGGTTTAATCAAAACATTTGAAGATGTAGGTAAACACTACAATAAATGCTTAGAAATTGGCAAATGCATCAGTTCTTCAAGATCAGGGATCTTATCGAGCTCAAACTGACATCAGCGTGACTCCATTAGCTGAAACCCAACACTAGGCAAACCAAGACCGGCATGGACACCGTGTTTGCTCTAGCTATACGCACATATTTGTGTTATGTTATCGGCCCGCTCGCTTTTATTTGTCCTCCCCTGACCCTTGAGTGTGTGTGATGGGCATGATTAGGTCATGACAACATACAATAACCACATTGTTCTGTTGCTTTCTTTAATTTGGACGTGTTTCACTCATCTGCTCATCTCTTTTCTCCAAGTTAATTCGCATATGACTCAAATGGGACTATTGATCTTTCTTTATAATTATAACCTTATGCATTTTTCAGAGACACCCATCATTCACGGCTTCTCAATCATAGGGCCGTCCAGAGAGCCGCCCATCTCATGCAGCTGAGATAATAACTACTTTCTGATGCATTGAGAAGAATAGATCACCACTGGGCGTCGAGAGCGAAACATTTGGGTTTTTGGCGTTTATTTAGGTTGCAGACAGGAAAGTGTGTGAGTTGCAGTATTTGAGGTTTTTCGACTTCTCTCCTCATTCCGTGCCTCCTTGTTTACGGCTGATCTTTAGGAAATGACTCGTGCCCTGAGAGAGTGTTTTTGTGCATGAGGGTTTCTGCCGGCATTGTTGTTATAGGTCAGTCTGAGCCTCCCATTTCTGTTTCCCGCACTCGCTTCCCGCTTTAAGAGCCACTTCCTGCACGCTGCGGTCCACTTCCTGTCCGGAGTTCCCACAGCAGTTTCGTGTGAATATGAAAGCGGAGATCACACTGTATCACATGTGAATGTGTCTTGGGTCAACCGGAGATCTTGAAAGTGAAAATAAACTAAAAATAAAATCTCAAATCTCTTACATATGTTTCTACGATTTAAAGGGGTCATATGATGCTTTTTTAAAGATCATTATTTTGTGTATTTGGAGTAACAGAATATGTTGACGTGCTTTAATGTTCAAAAAACAAATATTTTTTCAAATACTGTACATTTATTGTAGGTCCTATATGCCCCGCTTCTCTCAAACGCTTTGTTTTTCTACAAAGTCCCTCCTTTCCACCGACAAGCGCAGTCGCTCTGATTGGCCAGCTGACCCAGTGCATTGTGATTGGCCGAACACAACGCGCAGCGGCCTCGTCGAAATGTAACGCCTCGCCTCTCTCCTGCGCACATCTCTCTCTCGCTCTCGATCTCCGACAACGTCTCTCTCTCGCACGCACACACACACACGATGCGCAAAACTCCACATTTGAACAGTCAATAGCAAATACTTAAACTAATAACAAACCGTAGCTGATTCCGACGCGCCAGATTGTCATAGCCAAGTCAGAATGACCTCCTCTCCTAGGAAACGGTCGTCCATAAAATGCATTGATATTCTGTTGTAAGTAATCTTAAAGATTACTAAATGCATCTACTTTCGGAAGGCCAAATAAAATGATTTTGCTTTCGCCTAGAAACACACAGAATCTCCCTGACATGGCTGCTTCAACACTAACTGCGGTTACTGAAACCACGCCTTCTTTCTTTGCGTGAACATTTGGGCGTCATTATGCAAATATTTCCACATAGTGAGGTAGATATGTGGGGGCGTGTTAGAACGGGCTGTTTTAGGTAGGCGTGGTTGACTCTTGTCTTTTATAAAGAATATCTCTTTGGTTATGAGACTTTAGTCTTTGCAACTTCAGGATCTTATCTATTCACAATCAGCTTGTAACACTCCAAGGAGAAAGGAAAACTTGAAAATCGATACATATGCCAAAAATCTTTAGGATATAAAGTAAAGATCATGTTCCATGAAGATATTTTGTAAATTTCCAAACATAATTTTTCTTAGTAATATGCATTGCTAAGAACGTCATTTGGACAACTTTAAATGCGATTTTCTCAAAATTTAGATTTTTTTTTTGCACCCTCAGATTTCAGATTTTCAAATATTGTCCTATCCTGACAAACCACACATCAATGGAAAGCATTATTTATTCAACTGTAGATGATGTATAAATCTCAATTTCAAAAAATTGACCCTTGTGACTGGTTTTGTGGTCCAGGGTCTCACACACACATACGTACATCATATATTTAGAGTAGTATATATAATATATCTTATCCTACACTGATGTGGGTTTATAGCGTTTTTGATTCGTTATTTTTTTTTAAATTATTTTTCTTTCACTTATCATAACAACAATGTATTGAAGGCTCTAAAGAAACATCTTTAATTTTGTGAACCCGAGAAAGCTTTAAAATCTTTGGTTACCTCAATGAACACCGCAAGCTTTTTAATATCTCAGTTGTTTCTCTTAGATTGAGACTTTTAATGATGTCTCCGATTGATTTCATTTTATAAAGACTTGCAAATGTTCATCTTAAAGAGTGTCTCAAATGTTTGCCAAGATACTAAAACTTCAGAGAACTTCAGAGTGATCAGAGGTCAGAGATCTGAACGCAAACATTTCTCATCAAATTCCTCCAAGACCAAATGATCTGAGCTGCTGTTCATTTAATTTTATAGCTCTGTACTCAAAATTGTGTCAAAAAGGCTCTCATTTATATCTAATTTTTATTCTCCTAAGGAATTTTCTGAGACAGAGTTGATAAATCAGTTATATCCCTAAACATCACCGTCATCAGTTTAAAAGTAAAGTGACCCTATTATGGATTTTATTAAAGTTATTGTCTCTCAAAAGAAAGAGTCGACTAAGAATCATTGAAACGAGTTGTTTTTAAAACGAATCCCAAGCCGTTTCATGTTGACACCAACATGAAACATTAGCATATTACCCGCCCACTTGTTGGTCTTTACCCGTTGGTCTGAATGAAAATCCAAATTCATTCTTTGCCACTAGATGCCGCTTTTGGAGCGGTAAAATAGCGGTTTCCCCGGTAATACTGTACACAAAGCAGCACTGCGCTCACAACACTGCGTTAGCAGGCATGACAGGCATATAAATGAAATGAGACAAATCGGACCAATTCATCCCGCAATTAGCGTCTACGCAAGGAGGGTTGGCAAAATGATCGTTTGATCGAATCGTTGGGAGTCGTTGAGCAAGTACGGTAAAATAAATGCATATTATAAGACAATGAAAGTGTTTTTTGACCTTGCATGCATGTTAACCTGTTGTTGGGGACTCCCAAAACCAAAATATGAACCTTTCATTAACCATAATAGGGGCACTGTAAGTGCAACTTTGTAGTCAGTCTGAGATTTTGTCTTCAAAGCCTGTCTCTAGATCAGAGCTCTTATGTGTGGATGGTCTCCAGTGTGTCATGTGGTTTGTTTTATGTTTCAGGGCATTGAGTTTGTGAAGCGTTGCACAGCAGCACAGTGGCTCCCCCCTGCAGTACTGCAGCATCACCCAGCCGCAAATCTGCTTCATGGCCACAAGTCCAAACCTCTGCAGTACATATGACTGTTACCAAAAGGTGAGAAGGTAAGAAACGTTTCAACTATTTACACGCCTGTCTGGTTTTAATAGACTCCAGCTGAGTCTGCTGCCAGAAAGATTTGTCATTGTCATGTTTTGTTTGTTTTCTTCATGGCTCTGTAGGTAAACTTACAATCAGGAGGCAGTGAGGGGCCGCAGAAGACGTATGACATGGAGGTCAAAGGTCACCTGATAACAGGCCCTGGTGAGCACCTCCATGTGTCTATGTGTGTTTGTTTGTTGATAAGAACTTGTCTTTCTACATAATACCTGTACTTTGTAAATTGTTAGTCTGACAAGCTTGTGTGTTTTGTTTTTGTGTGTTGTGGCGACCAAGTGTTCTCACATAGACCTCACAAAACCTTACTGTGGGGACATTTGGGAGGTTTCTAAGAGAAGGACATCTTCATGAAGGGACTAAATATTATTAAACTGGAAACTGCAGTTTGCATTTGCCATTTGGTGATGCAAATGTTGCAGAAATTTACCTTTAAATCTTTAAATATTTTACATGTAAAAAAAGGCCAAGAGCTATCCAAAAAGGGAAGGTTAAGGGTATGTTTTTCATGCCTTTCTCAGTTATGCATGATTTCTTGGCAAGAATTTAAGAACTACTTAAAATACTTTATTTTAAACAAATGATTATCAAGACAATCCTGACAGTCGGAAAATAGAGGACATTTTTTAAAATTATTTATTTATTTATTTAATTTATTTATTTATTTATTAAATTTAAACCTGCACACTACAGTTCAAAAGTTTGGGGTCGGTAAGAATTTAGTCCGTAAAGATTGATTTCTGAAGGATCATGTGACACTGAAGACTGGAGTAATGATGCTGAAAATTCAGCTTTGCATCACATGAATAAATTACATTTTAAAATACATTCAAATGGAAAACTGTTATTTTTATTGTTTAATTTGATTGGTTTTTACTATATTTTTGACCAAATCAATGCAGCCTTGGTGAGCAGAAGAGGACCTTTTAAAAAAAAACTTAAAATAGTCAGTTGATTCCCTTCATGATAAACATGATGTGTGTGTGTGTCTCACAGACTGCAGGCGTATTACCATTAGACAGCGTGCGGAGCGGATGGTGGAGCTGCAGGAGCGCCGGAGGAGTCTGCAGTCGCTGCTCAACACTCGAATAGCAGAACTCAAACGCGTCTGTCTGCAGGAGGCGGTCAGTGTCGAAAAAGAAATCCGAATTTAATGAAGTAGTTTCTCAGAACTTGTTCTATTTATAAAGAACTAGAACAAGAAACTTGAAATGATAAACTTTGTATTTCTTCATGGTGTCACTGGCGAACCAGACATCGGTGAGCTGCCAGATCATGTGACGCCGCAGAGATGCCGCCATATGCCCAGCTAATCCTTGCTAATACTTGTATCTCAACAAGCTTGGCTTTTGAAATGCTGGTTTTACACCGCATGAGTTACTTCAGATGTGTGTGCTTTGAGTCATATCATAGAAAAGAGTGGTTGTGATTCTCTTTTGAAATAATGTACATGTGACATACTCTTAACATTCACAACGCAAATCTCCCTCACGAGACCGTTTATGAATATTTAGCTGAAAAACTGAGCTGCTAATGACGTTACAACCACGTTAACATATGCCCAACAGTTCGTGCACATAAACATCTATTGTATTTTAGTATTCAGCAACTTACCAGAAATATCGTAATTCATTTCATATGCAAAAATGTTAGCCAATCATAACAGAGCTCCTATATACGATATAGCGGCAATTAATTCTACGGGTGAAAAAATAAGCACTTTTTTGGTGTGAAAACTTGACTAAATGATTATAAATATAATATTCTACAAAAGTGGATATGTCTGCTTTAAAAATAAAAAATAAAAATGAAATGGTTTTAAGGAAAAATGAACTTATTCATGTTTGTTCTTCATTAATTTTGTCAGGAATTGACAGGTGAAGTTCCTCATGAATATGCTCTGGAAACCGGAGAGAAGCTCCCTCATGTGCGGCGCAGGGCTGGTCTGTCCCGAAGCGGATCCAAACATAACACCAAAAATGAGGTGTGTGCATTTGAGATGATATGGGTGGCCACTAATCTGATATCAGATACGTGATAGATAAATATTATAAGTTGCTCAATGTTTGTGCTGGCTTAGGAAGAGGACGGCTCTCAGCGCAAGACAAAGAAAACTCTGTTCAGCGGCGCCCTCCGAAGGCACGTCGATTCAGAACAGCATCCTCCACACAGCAAACGAACGGTTCATAGAGGATGCCACACAGGTGGGTTTCGAGATTATACAGATAAACTAAACACCATTTCATGGCCAAAATGTATGTTTTGGATTATTTTATTTATGTATACAGCATACACTACCGTTCAAAAGTTTGGGGTCTAGAAGATTTTTGAAGGCTTTTGAAAGAAGTCTCTTATGCTCACCAAGGCTGCATGTATTTATAAAAAAATACAGTAAAAACAGTGATATTTTGAAATATTATTAGAATGTAAAATAAGTATTTTCTATTTGAATATATTGTAAAATGTCATTTATTTCTGTGATGCAAAGCTGAATTTTCAGCATCATTACTCTAGTCTCCTAGATCCTTCAGAAATCATTCTAATATGCTGATTTGCTGCTCAAGAAACACTTACTATTATTATCAATGTTGAAATTTGTTGGAAATAGAAATCTTTTGTAACATCATAAATGTCTTTACTGTCACTTTTGACCACTTTAATGCATCCCTGCTAATTAAAAAAGTATTAATTTCTTTCAAAAATAGACCCCAAGCTTTTGAGCAGTGATGTTTGAGTTGACTGTATAATAAAAAATAAAAAAAACGGTTTAAAACTTATTGTGGATGGTTGTTTTGTGTCCATTAAACCTGTTAAACACTTTCAAATCATCATTCAAATATCATTTATGCTGCTCACCTACTTGACAAATCAATGTTTGTCTCAGCCCTAAGCAGCGTTTTAGTCCATGGTCAATCTGAGCAACCCAGCTGTAAAAAAGTTGATGTAATGAGGATAACTGACATCACACTGAGACACTGAGGTCTACAGATCAAACTAAGCAAAGGTTATAGAGATCAGATTAAAGATAACCTCGATTAAAGCTCACAAAGATTCTTCATATGTAGTGCTAAACTCACGTGACTTTGGTAAATAGAGACAGGATGAAGACAGTGGATCAGACCAATTTAGTGTCAAGCTGGCGGTCTGGCTCTGGACATTGGGAACACTTGAATGTGTTTACGTGTTTGTGTATGTGGTATAAATTTAGAAGAGTAAGTTTTCTTGTGTGCGAACATGTAAAACAGTCCGCCTTAAATGAGACAGTGTGTGTAACAGGAAGTGTTGAGGAACCAGCCTGTTTCCGGCCATTATTACTATAATGATGATGCAGGTTCAGTGAAAATAAACACACACAAGTTTATGTAGCTGTCTGGTTAAGGACAAACCAGGGTTATTATAGTTAACTAAAACTACAGCTAAAACCAAGGGCTTAGAATTTACTAGGGATGCTAGGGACATGTCCCTACCAATATCCAGCCACTAAATTGTCCCAAGCAATACATTTGATTAAACAATTAAATACATGTGTATGTAACCATTGTTGTTGTAATTTCAGACACATCTTAAATAGGTCATACCATTGACATTGCCTGCGGAGTTAAAGGCACAATATGTAATTTTCGCCGCTAGAGGGCACACATTCAAAATAAACAAATAGACAAAGGCGTAGTTTGATGAGGTGTGACTGAGTGTGGAATCATGGGAGTTGGGGTCTTCATCCCCACAGCCGATGCAACCCGACGGGACTCGGTCAGAAATAATCTTCATGGATGAGCTAATGATTTATTATCGAAGTAGAATGAAGCAGGGTGAGGCTGAAAGCCGTCGAAGCGAAACGAGGCCGCTGAACGAGCGCGACACACGGCTCGAAAGCAGCAGAGCTTTTATTATGCCACAGTCGACCGCTTCCGCTCCTTCCGGTCGTGCATATGTGGGGAAAAGCAGCGCGGTTTTATTATCTAGATACATTTGAAAGTTTGTTATAATGCTACTCTGTGCGGTCGTCACCAAGGTCTATTAAAACGCTACAACATATTAAAGGTCTTTGTGTTTCCAGTTTTCTTTTAACAAAAAAAAACAAAACACGCGAAGCGCGGGGTTGTGACGTCATTGGCAAACGACACAATGACACTATGGACACGCTCCGTGTCACTAGTTAAAATAGCTTATTTCTCTGGATTTAAACATTCTTCGAAACATTTGGGATAATGTAAGTACACAAGTCAGCAAAATATATAACACTGTTCTAGTGGTTTTTGAATATTTTAATAAAAAAAAAAAAATCTTACATATTGTGCCTTTAAAACAATGATATAAAAATGTACTTAAAAGGATGCACATTTAATACATGGGCCGAAGTGGCTAAAACATACGTGCACAGTTCAGTTGAATGATAAAGTTTACCCTCTAACTTTGTTGTTATGCTGTTTTGTTTTCATCTGCTTTTCCCATTTGCTCTTTTTACATTGACTATCACTCTATGCAGATTCATCTTCTATGTAGGTTCATTCATTTTCGAATTGCAACATCGCGTGTAATTGAAAAAAAAACAAGTATAGTCATAAGTGAAACTGAGCGTTTTGAAACTCTGAATCAGTTAAACTATTGCGTCACAAAAGTTTCAGATCGGGACTTCAAAGCTCGTTTCACGGATCATTTGATTTAGATCAAAACTCTGGAGCGGGTTTATGAATCTTTTGATTCAGATCAGAACTTGGGAGCGGGTTTGCAAATCATTTCGTAAATTGAATGATTCGCGATTGCGATTATGGTTCGCGAATCATTATTAAGATCTGGACTACGGAGCGTGGATTGCAAATCATTTGGTTTAGAACTTTGGAGCAGGTTCACAAATCTTTTGATTCAGATTGGAACTTCGGAGCAGGTTCACAAATCATTTTGCGAATTGAATGATTCCCGATATGTGCTCCAAAGTCCTGATCTGAAATGATGGTTTGCGAATCATTATTCAGATCGGGACTGCGGAGCGCGGAACGGGAATAATTTGATTTAGATCGGAATTTAGGAGCAGATTCGCAAATCTTTTAATTCAGATCAGACTTCGGTGCGGGTTCTTCGGAAGTAGGCTAACCATGTTTTGTTTTTTTCAGTTTTACAACAAATGCCATGGTAAAATTAAGCTTATTGTTGTAAAACCATGGTTAATTTGTGTTTACCGTGGTTTAACTATAGTAACCATGCTTTTTTTCACCTTAAGAGGACACAAAAAACATCAAATTGTTACTTGAAATAAAATAAACTTTAACTAAAATAAAATATAAAACAAAAAAATCTTAAAGATGTGATTGTCAACTTAGTTGTCAAGGCAGGATTTCTCATTTTCTTGATGAACTAAAATAAGTAAAACTAAAACTTAAATCAAATAATTAATTGATTAAAAACTCTATACTATATAGACTTATTTAAACAAAACGAAATGACAAAAACACAACAAACTTACAAAAAACGGAAAATATAAAAATGAAAAACATTTCAATATTAATAAATATAACGATATCTCCATGGACACTAAAATAGCACTAGACAAACTATAGGACTTATATAAACTACTAATCTATAATAGACTTTAATAACTACTAACTGTAACCGCAAACCCCTTTAAATAATAATAAAAAATATATTTAAAAAATGTTAAATACCGGTAAGTATTTCCACAATTGTATATAGAAATTATTTACAAGTAAATCATGAATAAAATCATGAATAAATATTTCCACAATTTTTGAAATATAAATATAATTATAGAAATTCTTTACAAAAACGTTGCTTTTAGATTTGAGGAAAACCTAAAAGAAGGTTTTGTCAGTTTTAGTGGACTTCCAGGGACATTTTTGTACATCTAACACATATAATAACATAGACAATGTTACAATATAACAACAATATAACCTCATCCATGATCAGCAGCATGGAGCCAATACAGTGTGTTTATGTAACCTCGTGTAATGTGTGTATCGGTTGAGTTACATAATGTGTAAATGTTTATGTCCTCAGATAACACGGTGAAGTCCGAGAGTAGCTCCACGTCTGATTCCACCAATCAGGACGCTGGTGAGTTATGGGACGGATCAGCGCATTACATTAGCAGGATAATGAATTCGAGAGACTGAGATAAGAAGCACTATTACAATGGCAGGATGAGTTGAGTGGACGGAGAGGGTGAAGAGTCTTCACATCACATCAATGAGTCAAAAGCCTGTTATTAACACTCACTGAACTAATCCTCTCTCTATGGCAATTTTGATTCTTACACATTCTCTCGCGCTCTCTCTTTCTCTCTCAATTTTTGATCAAGAAGTGTTGTGTTATATTGGCATACTGAAAATGTTTTATACACAACATTGCCAAAGCATCACTACAAATAACAACAAAAATAGGGTAAAACAGTAATATGGTGAAATATTATTACAAAAAAACCAAAACTATTTGTATATATTTTAAATGTCATGCAAAGATAATTTCTTTGATGAATAAAACGTTCAAAAGAACAGCACTTATTTGAAATACATGCCAGTAATAGTTATAAAGACAAAACAAAATAGTTAATATAGTGATTAAGTCACTGTTTGTCCTTAGTTCCTGAAGGTGTGGCATTATAACTATGAATTTTGCTGTAATTGATACATAAGTACCCTCTTTTAAAAGCACTTGTGTATGTTCAATGGCCCCAAAATCAATTTACTTAAGACACATGAAAATATCAAACCAAGTTGCTTTTATTCATAAAGAAATATAGCACAAATATAGCTTGTGCAGCATTTGAGCACAGATCACACTGCGTTTGTTTTGTTTTTTATTGCAATGAAATTATAAAATCCTCTGTATTATATTCTGGTCGAAATGTAAACATTAAGATTTCTACAAAAGATTTCTATTTCAAATAAATGCTGTTCCTTTGAACTTTCAGTTGATCAAAGAATTCTACAAAAATATATTGTGGTTTCTACCAAGTTTTTCAACCATTTTCAGTATTTATCATAATAAGAAATGTTTCTTGAGCAAATAAAATCTGCATATTAGAATGATTTCTGAAGGATCATGTGACACTGAAGAAAATTCAGCTTTGCATCACAGAAATAAATTACGTTTTGTAATATATTCAAATAGAAAACAGTTCTTTTAAATTGTAATATTAGTTTACAATATTACTGTTTTTACTGTATTTTTGATCAAACAAATGCAGCCTTGGAGGCATAACAACTGCTTTCAAAAATCTTACTGACCCACACCTTTGAAGTGTGTAGTGTATTTTAAAGTTTATCTCTGTGAAGTAGAAAGCATGCTTCTGTCTCAAATCTCTTTCTCTCTCCATCAGAAGACGCCTCTGACGGCCTGTCGCCCTCACAGCCCCGGCTGGTCTCGGGGAGCCCAGACAACAGGTTTTCTCGAAAACTCTCCCCTGTGGATATCTATTACGAGATGAAAACGCGCCGCAACTCTGTGGCCAGCTCAGCCAGGTACACACTCGGCACAATTTGCTTTCATGCTCAGCATGAGAAAGTAGAAACAGCTGTTTTTCCACTTTATGGTGAATCAGCATTGATAAGCTGGCCTGAAATCACCTCATTTAAATGAAAAACAGTTTAAGTGCTTTGTAATTAAAACCTGATTCTAGAATAAAGACTCTGTACCACTCAATGACATTTAGGCAGTAAAGGAATAGTTTACCCAAAAATGAGAATTTGCTGAACATTTACTCACCCTCAGGCCATCCAAGGTGTAGATGAGTTTGTTTCTTCATCAGAACAGATTTGGAGAAAATTAGCATTACATCACTTGCTTACCAATGGATCCTCTGCAGTGAATGGGTGCCGTCAGAACGAGAGTCCAAACAGCTGATAAAAACATCACAGTAATCCACATGACAAACATTTGACTTCACAAGCAGATAATTGATGGACTGGAGTTGTGTGGATTATTATGATGTTTTTATCCTCTGTTTGGACTCTCATTCTGACGGCACCCATTGGGTCATTGGATCCATTGGTGAACCATTTGTTAACAAGTGATGTAATGCTACATTGTAATGCTAAATAATGAAAAAAACACCCTCTGGCCATCTAAGGTGTAGATGAGTTTGAGCAAATGTTCAGCAGATTTTAAGTTTTGATGAACTGTCATTTTAAGCTAAAAGACATTGTTAGCAACTGTAACCACTTCAGCTGTGACTATACTGTAATCATAATGTAGTGGTGATTTTTTAAATTAAAATAATATTGCTTTAACAAAAATAATAAGACTACAACATTATTTCATCATCAGTTTTATAAAATGGTCTTCGTCACCATATAACAGGGCTGGCGAACGTCGGTCCTGGAGAGCCGCAGCCCTGCAGAGTTTTGCGTCAACCCTAATCAAACACACCTGAACAAGCTAATCAAGGTCTGAAGGGTTACTAGAAAGCTACTGGCAGGTGAGTTTTAATTAGGGTTGGAGCTGTACTCTGCAGGGCTGCGGCTCTCCAGGACCGGAGTTCGCCACCGCTGCCATATAACAACAAACCAGGTTTGTTAACTGTGTGCTAGATTCATAACAAGAAGACTTTACTTGTATTTTTCTCCCAGCCCGAGTCACTCTCTTCCAAGAAGTGTGTCAAATCTGGAAGGTAGAAGTGTCCCGGCAACTCCGCTCCTGTCCCGCAATGGAATAGCAGGAGTGCACATCAGGTTACAAATGCGCAAAACACACATACACAAACATATGTCACATCACTGCACACATCAGCTCGAATGCTGACTCAGATCAATGCCAAGTAGACACTTAGCTAATGGTTTATATTGTAGTTAAAAGCCTTGAATTGATAATGACACAAACATTTTGATTAAATTACTTATTTGCAATAATGTGTAATGAAATAATGGATGTCTAAGGAGGTTGAGTTTAAAGCCCCATTATTTCCTTCTCAATTTAATTACACATACAGAGCAGCTTGTTGTGCCGCGCGGTACTGGGAGACACTGCTATCAGCATATACACTGAAGCATTGTGTGGCTGTCATTTAATCGGTGCATCACTTGGGTAGCTTAAAGGGATAGTCCATCAAAAAAAGAAAAGTCAGTCATTATTTGCTCACCCTCATGTCGTATGCATTTCTTTGTTCTGTAGAACACAAAAGAGACGATTTGGCAAGCTTGTGGTTCCCATTGACTTCCATTGTATTTTTTGTCCAGTGGAAGTCATTGAGAACTGAAATTGTTTGGTTACCAGCATTCTTTCAGATATCTTCTTTTATGTTCCACAGAACAAAGAAAGTCATACAGGTTTGGAGCAACATGCGGGTGAGTGGACTCCCTTTAAATAAGAAATGCAGTCTTGCTGCTTCATTGATGCTTTTTGAATTTATGGATTAATTAGAAGTGTTACTACTGATTACTGATTTTACCATCCCCCTAACTGTAAATATTCATCTCTAGCATCATGTAATGATGAGTTTTGTTTTTGCTGTTCTGGTAGTCACTTTTGTTGCTTTTCAAATGTACACGACAATTCATTGATGTTTTTGAAAAAAGTCTCTTATGCTCACCAAGGCTGTATTTATTTGCACAAAAATGCAGTAAACCCAGTTAATATTGTGAAATATTTTTTACAATTGAAAAGAATTGTTTTCTATTTCCATATATTTTAAAATGTCATTTATTCTGTGATGGCAAAGCTGAATTCTTTGAGTAGAAAATAGAAAAGAACAGCATTTATTTGAAATAGAAATCTTTTTCAAACATTATAAACATTAACATTATATTATAATTTATTATTGACATTATAAATGAAACGGGTATTTTTTTTTTACATTATGTCTTTATAACATGTAATTCTCCCAAAGGCATCCTTGCTGAATAAAATATTAATTTTCTTTCAAAAGTATAAATCTTTCTGTTTTTACTTTTGAACGGTAGTGTATATATTTACAAAGTAAATCAAAATTGTTTGATTTGCACTATAAAAAAAAAACAATAAATACAGTTTGATACAACAAAAAGTGCTCTGCAAAAACCCAGTTATCAAGGACAACAGTATTACTTCTAAAAATACATACAATTAATAAATGTGTTTATTGTCACTTCTGATCAATTTAATACATCCTTGCTGAATAAAAATATTAATTTATTAAATTTTTTAATGTAATGCAATAAAATGGATTCATTTAAATGCCTTGTTTATTTGTGTAGGTCAGAATCATCTAGCGGCACCGCTGCTGTGAAGCAGTGGTCAGACAATCCCGAGGTGTCCCATCAGGTGCCTCTGCAGTCTCAGGAGGGGTCGTCCTCAGGGTCCTACGAGCAAGGGCACAGACGTAGCAATAGCTCCGAGACGTTACTCGACCGGCACAGCACCGCAGCGGAAGACGGAGGTCAAAGGTCAGGCATGCCTGTACGCAACGGTCCGTACAAGAGCTCGGAAGCCATCATGGACACGACTTTAAAACAGGCGCAGCGGAGCAGCCCCGAGCGGCAGGTAAATGGGCACGCCGAGCTGGCCCGTGTTCGCTCGGCCGCGGGAGGTCGAGGAACGAATGGAGGTGTCGGTTACAGCGAGATCCTCATGGATTATGTGTGGGGGAAGCAGCAGAAGATGCAAGCTCAGCAACAACAAAGGCTGCAGGTCCAAAGTAATGCAAAAGCTCGGCCGTGGCCCGACGGTCCCAATGCTCCTCCGCCTCCCTACAGGAATGGCTTTCCCCAAACACAGCAGCTTATCCTGGGCAACGGCCCTCCGGCCTACAGCCCTCTAATGCTGAGAGGGAAACCCGGTGAGCCACGGAGGGTCAAAGTGTCGCGCACCAAATCCTGCGGCCCGTTCGTTCCCTTACAGCAGCACCAGCAAGAGTCCATCCTGCTCTCTGCCTACAACGAAACCACCACCTCCAATGGTACTGCCATTAATGCAATGCATAACCAGCAGATCGACCACCTCCACAGACCGCCCCATTACCCTCTCGACTCCTCCGCACCCACGACCCCCGATGACCCCACGCGCAGCCTGCACAAGGCCCTGGCGCTGGAGGGTTTGAGAGACTGGTATCTGAGGAACGCGCTGGGACAGACGGCCAACGGAGGGAAGGGCAAAGAGGGGACTCAGACTCAGCGCAGGCGTACCACATCCTCTCTGCACAACTCACACCCCCATCCTCCACTCAAACACCAGCCACAGTCCTTCCAAACAGACACGTCCTATCCACAGATCCCCCAGTCGGCCACGTTTCATGGACACCCTATACATGGCAGGTAACTGCAGACTGCATTAAAATCTAAAAAAAAAAAAAAAAAGTAAAAAGAATATAAATGAAAAAAGTGTATGGGTTGTATATAGGTACTAAACTACCAGTCAAAAGTTTTTAAACAGCAAGATTTTTTATGTTTTCTAAAGAAGTCTCTTCTGCTCACCAAGCCTGCATTTATTTGATCCAAAGTACAGCAAAAGCAGTAATATTGTGAAATATTATTACTATTCAAAACAACTGCTTTCTCTTGTAATATATTTAAAAATGTAATTTATTCCTGTGAACAAAACTACATTTTCAGCATCATTACTCCAGTCTTCAGTGTCACATGATCCTTCAGATATGCTGATTTGCTTCTCAAGAAACATTTTTTTATTATTATTTCAATATTTAAACAGGTTTTTTCAGGATTTTGAGGGATAGAAAGGAGCCAAAGGTCAGCATTTAGTTGAAATAAAAAGGCTTTTGCTAAATTACGTTTTGAAACTTTCAGCAAGAAACCTGAAAAAACACTATATTCAGTGTTTTCACGTAAAGAATAATAATAAGATGAAATGTTTCTTGAGCAGCAATCAGCATAGTAGAATGATTTCTGAAGGATTGTGTGAAACTGAAGACTGGAGTAATGAATGCTGAAACTTCAGCTTTGATATCATAGGAATAAATTACATTTTACTATTTATTCAATAGAAAGCAGTTATTTTAAATAGAAAAAAATATTTCAAAATGTTACTGTCTTTGCTGTATTTTGGATCAAATAAATACAGGCTTGGTGAGCAGAAGAGACTTCTTAAAAAAAAACATTACAAAAAATCTAAACTTTTGAGTGGTAGTGTAAATTTATATAAATTTGTATAATTAATTATTACATTAGCTCTTAGTTCTTTTCTGGCAGATACTAAACATTTGTAATGCCATTATCAACAATATTTGATATGAAAAGAATTTAATAAATATTTGAAATAAACAAAGTAGGTGATTAAATTACATGTTAATTCTTTTTATATTTGAATATTATTGGGAAATATTATTGACATTTAAAATAAGGTTTTCTATTTTAATTAACTAATCAATAAACCTGTTTTCTGTTTTTAGCCATGAGAATGGAGCTATCCCAGAATCAATTCACCATTTTTAAAAAAATTGTCATGTGAGTCTTGAATTCCCCAATAAACAATAAATTAACATATTTTAAAATATTTTAATTCTGTATACACTAGCATTCAAAGGTTTGAGGTTGGTAAGATTTTGAAAGAATATTGGAGCTACAATAGCCACATTAAATGTACAATATTGTAAAATATTGGTAATATTATGAAATATTATTGCAATTTAAAAGAACCGTTTTCTATTTTTTTTTTAAATGTAATTTATTCCTTTGATGCAAAGCTGAATTTTCAGCATCATTACTACAGTCTTCCCCCCCCCCCCAGTTGTCACATTATCCTTCAGAAATCATAGTATGCTGATTTGCTGTTTAAAAAACATTTCCTATTATTTTCAGTGTTAAAAATACAGTAGCTGAGCTGCTTATGTTTGTGGAAACTCTGATACATTGTTCTATATATATTTGATTTTCTTTAGTGTTATCTGATTTTTACCTCTTCTTTCTTGTGACTTATAGGTCGATGGAGCTTTCTTTGTACCAAGATACCTTTTCATCCAAGATGCAGGACATGACGCTTAAAGAGAGCAGTAATGACAGACCCACACCAGGCACGCTGGTCTGACGAGCAAACAAACAATCTCACACTCGTGCAAACACAAAGAGACTACAGCAAACACCAGCTTACGTGTGTATAGAATGGCAGACTGAGAGAATGCCAAAATGGACTATTAAAAAAACTTGTTGCTTCCTTTCAGCAGTTAGAATTGAAGAATTCTGACAGAAATCAGTCTAGCATCCTTGTTATACTAACATACGCTAAGTATACTTGTACTCAAGACCCTTTTCAGCATGAAATCAAGCTGTTTTCTAGTTTCACATCATCTCTGGGTTCCTGCAGACTTCTTATGATAGTTTCCCTTTTAATCGGCAAAAGTAGTTGCAATCTCTGGCAAAAGAGACAATATGTCAGCACATTCCTATTAGTGAACAATGTGAGCTCATTCTATCAAACTGTTTCCAGCCTTGATATGGATTTGTCACAAAATATATACAAAGAGCTCTTGTTGTTCATGAGAATCCAGTATTGGTTGCTGCTCGCTGGTGAGACCTTCCACAAGTAGTACTGGACATGTAAGGCCCTTTGAAAAAGAATCAGGATCTTCTCAATGTTTTTATGGAAATATTTCTATGCAAATTACAGTCAAGAAGACTGTGTTTAGACAAACTTAATCATTTGAGTTTTGGTTTTGTCATTCTGAGTAGCAATTTGAAAATATTTAGGAGAAAAGAACCAAGCCAAATCTTATACTTTGATGGACCGTTATAGAGTCAGGGACTCATGATATGTATAATTCCGTAACTAAATCATAACGTGGAGGAGTATAAATGTGCTCATTCAGGATGATGACATAAGAATGCCACAAAGGTCGCTGTGCGGCTCAAACAACATCTGTGTCACTCGTATTTATGATGCTTTCTTCCTCAGGCTGTAATTATTTACCAGTATTAATATACACAGTCACAAAAAAAACCGAGACGTTTACAGGTAGAATAAAGAATAAATGACATTTTATATATAAAAATTGCATTTTCTACAAAAATGGAACCAGAATGAAAGGTTGAATCTCATGAAACCTGTCAAGAACACATTTCACTCCAAAATCACAAGAAAAAATAATTGTTTTGGTCTACATTAAGATTTGCATTATTTTAAAATAGGAAATCAGAACCTGAAAAAAGATGTGCATTATGACAATTTCATGATGACTAGAAAAAACACTTCTCATTACTGTAGGAGAATAGAAAATAAATCATATTAATGGTTTTAAGGATCATCATAGTATTTGTTTTGCTAGATTTATGCTGATTTAAAAAAAAAAAAAGAATCCTTTCTGGACCGGATTAATTTGAATTACTGTACTAAAAATAGAATGTGCATGATCACTGAGAATAATGAGAAATATAAAAACGCTCAAAAGCAAAACAACCGGATGCATTATGATAATGAGAACTGAGAGGGAAATGTGCTTAGTTTTCATGAAAATTATGTCAAAATGCAAAATAATAATAATATAAAAATAGGCTACATTTTATTTAGGGAGAAGCTCATTTTATAAAATACTGTCAAAAAAAATACTATTATTATTATTATTTTTTAAAAAGGTATAAGTAGCTAAAAAATAGAAGAAAAATAGGCCTGTTTAACAAAATACTATAATTGTATATTTCGTTTGATTTTGGGGTGAAATATGACTAATGTTGCATGTTTCGTTGAGACTCCTTCTAAAACTATCAGGAATTTATATCATTGGGCACTAGGAGGAGCCCCATGGTCTGTTTTGAGAGGGTTCTGGATCCATTCAAATCAGCAGCATCCACTGCAGATGCATGCAAAGCGTCCTGCCAGGTGCAGTGCTTGTGGCAAGAATCACCAGCTTCTTGTGTATAGCCCCTTAATTGCAATTGTTCATTGTTTTCCCTATCGGCTTGACTGCAGATGTCAATATTTACTGTATGTTTCAGTAATTAGATTGCATGAAATGAAAAGGATTAATTAACCAAATCAGGACTTTGCCAAGACTAGTAATTTTCCCGCAACCTCCTTTAGAATTGATTTGAATAGTGATACTCAGAATGTGCTACTAACGCCAGGATGCCAACCTTAGACCATTGTGCCTAGCAAATGTGGCGGGGAAGACTTGTAGAAACAATGACTTCAGAAAAAGGGACCTAATTTCCCTTCAGAAAAAAACCTTGATATACTAATGCATGCGGGTATCTGTTCTTCTTTACTCCTCCTCTATTGTTCCCTGATTTTTATTTGGTTCACTGTTATGTAGGCAACTTGATGTAGGTCTTGAAAAGCTTCTACATGTCAGATGCCTTCACCATGAATATATCTGTAGAATATAACACGGAGAGTAGAATTTACTGAAGCAATCCAAACTTTCTCAGATACTTTGTCACCAAATGCTGCCGTGCTTGTCTCAGGACTACACTGAAAGCTGCTTTGATTGCGGTCTGTCCATTTGAATCAACACCACTGCATGGAAGTGTCTCTAATAGAAATAACTTTTCTTTTCTTAAAAACAGAGTTTAACACCCGTGAGAAGGTTGCAGAATGTTTATGAAGCTTGTAAAACCTTGCTGAGGACATTTAAGGTGATCTATTTCAAATGTTTTGAAAGATCATGTTGCACTCACGTCAGATAATGATCTAAAGGACGATGAATATGAAGGATAACAGCCTTTTATTTTTGATTAAAGACTTAATAGCTGTTGATTCGAACTGAAGGCAAATAAAACCAATGAAGTTTGTCATATCTGTTTTGCTGTACCAAATGTTAAATCTTTTTGAAGATGTTCCCTACGTGTTTTGGACACTATTGAGGATTTTATTTCCTCAGTTTCAATTTAAAAATTCCGGACCCTCTTTATTTGCTATTTCCCTGCTCATATGTTTTATCAATTTTAGAAGAAACCTTTCTAACTGTATAGGCTGATTTGCTGTTTTCTCTTTGGTTTTCAACATTTTATATCTCTATTGAAAAAAACAAAAATCTAATGAAAAACCAAGACTGTACAAAGTTTGTTTTTAATAAAGTGTTTTTGGTCATATGTAGTGGTCTGTGTTATTTAACATGGCTTACATACACTGACTTGACTGAAAGAAGGCGAATTTGATTTTGGCATTGGTGGGGACATAATGGCAGACAACAGGCATTTAATTATTTGATCATAATTATTGCTATAGGGACAATTTAGTAGTCACTGGATATTGGGGACGTGTTATAGCATCCCTTGAAAATCATAAGCGATGTCAGACTTGGGAAACTATAGTTTTCTCCTTACATAAGGGGACGATCAACAGATTGAGTAAATTCAAATTTAACAAAAAGCTTAAAGACATAATTATAAATCAGGCATTGAAGTGAGCTGATGTTTAAGTCACCCTTCTGATGAAGATGTCATCCACTTGTTTTGGAAATGTATCCACAAAGAGACATCGTGGTCAGATTTTTAATGTTCATCCAATCTTATTTTGTAACGGGCTTTTCTTTCTGTTTTAAAGATGTTTTCTTTGGATCGTTTGACTACTCAAAAGAGAATATAGGAAAATACAACTTTAATTTGTTGTGTTTCCTGCTAGCTAAATTTCACATAAACAATTTCTCTTTTCTTTATTTAAAGTTGATCTTGACACGTAGGCCTATATGGAACTTCTCAAAAGTTATGTTAATCCAGTGCAAACTGCATCTTTATAGGCTATTCAACCTAGGTCCCCTTAAGGTGAATAAAACATGGTTACTATAGTTAAGCCATGGTAACCACAAATTAACCATGGTTTTGCTTACACTAGAAACCATGGTATTTGTAGTAAAACTGTGGTTATACAAAAAAATATTGTTACTTGACTTATTGTAGGGTAGTAAAACCACTGTTAATTTTTTTCTTAAAGCTTTGTATTTGTATTGTAGCCTATTTGTGTCTGTCTTTCTTTTTGTTTTTATAACTATACTGCCTTATTGGTTTGATGTTTTGTACTGTTTAATAATAAAAAAAAGATTCAGATCGTCCAACAGATCATCCAGTCATACCACTTCAGTTAATGATAAATGTACAGTAGCAGTAGGCTATATATTGTAATATTTGAGAAATAATTGCTAATAAATAAGCTGCTGACGACTTTCTACTTCGAGGATCTTGATAGAAATGTAGTGGAGTAAAAAGTACAATATTTGTCTTTCAAATGTGAAGTTAAATTAATATGTTTCCAGAAAAAATAATACTCAAGTAAAGTACAGATACTCAAAAAGTGTACTTAGCTACTGTCCGCCTCTGATCATATTAATAAATGTTTTCTACCGTCTGTGGCGACATTGTGTTACCTGCAGTCGTGCCAAAGCTGTAAAGTGAATCGAAGTATCGATAGATAGATATCATACAACAATACATCTTGCCAGAATAAAACTAACAGCGCCAATAATAAGGGGAAACGCTAGTGATTACAACAACAGTGTGTGACTTTTGTAATATGTGGCGTAAGTGAGTAATGTCCGTGTTTACTCCACCTATCGGCGCAGTTTACTGTGATTCTACCGAGACCCGGTGATCCTGATGGATTTACGCCTGCACTCAGACACACACCGGCGGCTATTATTCTGCATTCGGACCGTTTATTAAGTTAAATTACAGGGATTGCATGTGCTTGTCACGATGAGAGTCTGCCACATTTCCGATCCGCTGCGAAAATGACCTTTATGTGGATCAAAACAGACGGAAAGTTAGACGGAGGAAGGTGAAGTAAAGTGAATATATTAGCCAGCAGCGCTAGCAGCGCGGCTCAAACGACACTTATTTTATATTTACATGCTGTTTGATTCAATATAGTGGAGATGTAAACGTGTAAATAGTGTTTTATATAGTTTTTGTGTCACCCCGCTCTTTGTTTTTAAGTTAACGTTAGTGCTCTTAAGTTTGTTAGCTTGACTTGCTAGCTGTCATTTGAACTACCTCTGAAGTCAGAAAATGTCTGCCAGTTTATTTACCACTTTAAGTATATTTTACGTTAGTTTTCTTACAAAATATTAACATTTAACATGTTTTACTTTATCGCATAAACAAACATTTCCCACAGAATTCGTTCAGAGGTGATCTGTCATAAGTGTCAACTGTCTCAGATGTTGCTCCTAAAACTTAGCAGAAACAAATATAGACACAAATGAGACTGTTGACATATAGTTACAGGCCTTAATGCGTATGGCATAGGCTCGGATTGTTTGTTAGAAGGAGAAGTATTTGAGTTTATTTCTCTTCTGAAACTTAGAGGAGACACTTGTGAGATTGCAGGGTGTTAATAACAGAATTACACACAACTCTCCACTTTTCTCCATTTAATCTCATTGCTGTCTCTGAAACCTTTTGAGATTTACAATAGAACGGGTTAGACATGCTGTCAGTTTGCTGAAATCACATTTACATTAGTTTACATGAATAGACGTCCATATAGCTGTGTACATTAGCAACCTGCTTTTCAATAACTTTCATTTTGAATGATCTCAGTATTGATAAGCTACAAAGAAAAATGTCTGTGTACTCAAAACTGCCCTCCGAGCTGAAGAAACCCCTTGTGAGAAACACCATTGTCCTTCTTGTTGCGCTGTATGGGGCAAAAAAACTTTCCCCTTACGTATATGGCAAGCTCAAGGGAAGGACTAGTAAACAGGTTAAGGGCACCGACCCGGTTACTGCCAATGGAGAACCCCAAGAAGTGGAAGCTACAAAGAAAAAGAAAAGCTCCCCGGCTGTAAACCGCGAATTCTTCGTGAGGTTGATTCGTCTCTTGAAAATCCTCTTTCCTCGGCTTTTCTGCAAAGAACTCGGCCTGCTCGGTTTCCACTCTCTAGCTCTCATTTCACGCACCTTTCTCTCCATCTATGTAGCCAATTTGGATGGCCAAATAGTGAAAACCATTGTGAAGAAAGACCCCAGGGCGTTTGTGGTTGAGTTAACCAAATGGCTGCTCATTGCCATTCCCGCCACGTTTGTGAACAGTGCCATCCGTTACCTGGAGGGTCAGTTGACCCTCGCATTTCGCACCCGATTGGTCACCCATGCCTACATGATGTATTTCAGTGATCAAACGTATTACCGTGTAAGCAACATGGATGGCAGGCTGGCGAATGCTGATCAGTCTTTGACTGAAGATGTGGTGATGTTCGCTGGCTCTGTGGCTCATCTGTACTCGAACCTGACCAAGCCTATCCTCGATGTAGTGGTGACCTGTTACACGCTCATTAAAACAGGCGAGTCGAAAGGTGCCAACACCACATGGCCCTCCATCATAGCTGGCATTGTGGTGGCACTTACTGCCAAGATTCTGAGAGCGTTCTCGCCCCGCTTTGGTAAGCTGGTGGCCGAAGAAGCCAGGAGGAAAGGCGACCTGAGATACATGCATTCACGCATCATCGCCAATTCAGAGGAGATTGCCTTCTATGGAGGACATAAGGTACGTTTTCTGTCACCATTTACTCAGCTTCATGTCTTTTCAAATGTGCATGACTTTGGAACACAAAAGGAGATGTTTAGCAGCATGTTCACGCTGCTCTTTGTCATACTGTGAACACAGTATTTAAAACTATTTTTTATTATTTAAGAAGAATTGTTTAATATTCTTGTTTATCTTATTATTATTTTATGTTGTGTTGGCTTAAGATATAAATTAAATATTAATACTATTTATTTATTTTTAACAAATTCAACTAATGTAATATTATTGCCTTATACAACATGTAATTATACTATATATTATATGTTTTAGATTAAAGTGCCCCTATTATGGGTAATAAAAGGTTCATATTTTGGTTTTGGGAGTCCCCAACAACAGGTTGACATGCATGCAAGGTCAAAAACACTTTCATTGTCTTATAATATGCTGCTTTGTGTACAGCGTTACCGGAAAAAACGCTATTTTTACCGTTCCAAAAGCGGCACCTAGTGGCAAATAATTAATTTGCATCGTCCTTTCAGACCAAGCATAAGACCAACAATTGGGCTTCAAATATCTAATGTTTTATGTTGACTTCAACGAAACAGCTTGGGATTCGTTTGAAAACGACTCGTTCATGATTCAGATCAGAGCGACTATTTCTTTTGAGAGACAGTAACTTTATATACGTGCACTTTCAGATTTAAAACTTTCCAGGATGTTTTCATTCACTTAGAGATGTGTTAAGCCTGTGTTATACTTTCCGCATGAGCAATCCGGACGCGTACACGGACAGCGCGGACGCGGACTACTTGTATTTATACTTCCGAAAGCATACGCTGATGGTCCTGCTCCGCGGACGTGTTCCATACATGCGTAGTAGATCGGCTTGAACAAAGAATTGCCCAGAGTTATTGCACATCTGGCTATCTTTATATTGTTTTATCGACGGATTGTAGAAGTGCAAGTAGCGATGGATTTCTTCACACAGCCTGCGCATGCGCAGTAACCTACTGAGCGCAGTCACAAAAAATGGGAGGCACGCGGATGTCCGCTCAGAGCCTCCGCGCACACTTTCCGATGACGTTTTTACGTCACGCATACCATAGCGGACTCGCGGACACGGAAAGTATAACACACTGCATGAAAGGTAATTTTCAAAAATCCACAATAGGGGCACTTTAATATAATTGGCTTGCATGATGGGGTTTTGTAGAGCACTTTTTGTTGTATAGAATAATATTAATTGTAAAAAGTGCTAAACAAACACAAATGCACATTTCCCGTTTTAATTACTTTTTTTGACTAATACTGACAATATTACGGTTAATTTAACATTAAGTAATTTTGGGTTTTTGTAAGAATGTAATGTTTTTATTTAGCACGGATGCATTAAATTGACCAACGTAGAAAAAGAGAATTTATAATTTAACAAAAATAAATATAATGATACCAATAATATATAATTAAAATATATGATATATAAAATATACTTAAAATAATATTGATTATAATTATTCAATCAGTTTATTTGTATAGCGCTTTTCACGATGCAAATTGTTGCAAAGCAGCTTTACAGAAATTTTAAGTTTCTACATTATATTTAGTAATTGCTTATCAGGGGTGACTATCTGAAGTTGATGTACATTATAGCAAAATTTGGTAGTTTTGTATGTTATCTGAGGTTTGGCATCATTTGAGGTCTTTTGAGGGGTTGGCATCATCTCTTCTCAAGGTGTTCGGTCATCTCAGGTCTTTGGTAAGGTTTGGATCCAGACTGAAGCTTGTGTAATCCTAGTTACACGGGAGCCAATATAAATAGGGAATGATAAGAAATTATCGTAGCCTGCTGTTCAACTAGTGGACTGGGTGGTATGAAACCAAAAAAAAATTTATATCACAGTATTTTTCAAAATTATACCGGTTTCACGTACATGACGGTATTTTTTTTTTCATGCATGACCGGTTGTTAACCATATTTTCTACTGATTGAGATAGGAAATACTGCAGTATATTGACTTAGAATGCCCTATTTTACTGTCATGATGAGTGAATATTGTCAAAAAATACCACACTAAATAGTGACCTAAACATGACCCCTTTTAACATGTTAACCAGGAGTCACTCATTTATAAATCGCAGCATCGTCTGATAAAATCAACATGCATCTACATCAGTATATTTATGATGTTATCTATTTTATCAGTGAAGAAATTCATAAAGTTATTACTATTAAACTTTGAGGGAATATTTAGATCGGGTGGTGTCTGATTATTTGTTAATCTAGCCACTGAGCTAAATAAAAACTTTGGATTGTTTTGGTTATTTTCTATTAGTTTGCAGATATGCTCAGCCCTGGCAGCTTTTAGAGCCTGTCTATAGCTGGACATACTGTTTTTCCATGCAATTCTAAAAACTTCCAAGTTAGGTTTTCTCCATTTGCGTTCAAGATTACAAGTTTCTTTCTTGAGAGAATGGGTTTTTCCATGGTGCAGTACGTTTACTGTTACTGGTTTACTGGTACTGTTGTACCATGGTGCAGTACGTTTGTCTCTAACCTTTTTTAATTTGATGGGAGCAACAGCTTCTAATCTATTAGAGAAGATAGTTCCCATGTTGCTAGTCATTTCATCTAGCTCATGTGTACACAGAGCAGTTGAGATAAATCAGGCAGTTTATTTGCGAATCTATCTTTGGTGGTTGGAACAATAGTTTTACTCGGATGATAACGTGGAGCCATATAGTTAATATTAGTAATACGCAGCATGCACGATACAAGGTAATGGTCAGTAACATCATCACTTTGAGGTACGATATCTATATCATTAAGATCAATTCCATGCGATATAATTAAATCTAGTGTATGATTAAAACGATGAGTGGGTCTGGTTATGTTTTGCTTGACTCCAAAAGAGTTCATTAAGTCTGTAAACGCAAGTCCTAACGCATCATTTGTATTATCAACGTGAATGTTAAAGTCTCTGACAATTAGTGCTTTATCAACATTAACCAATAGGTCTGAGAGGAAATCTGCAAATTCTTTTAGGAAATCTTTATACGGCCCTGGCGGTCTGTACACAGTAGCCAGAGCAAGAGATACGATAGATTTCTTTTGCATATCTGACAGTGTAACATTAAGTAGAAGTATTTCGAATGAGTTAAACCTGTATCCTGTTTTCTGAGTAACATTGAGAATATCACTATATATTGTTGCAACACCGCCGCCACGATCAGTCTGATGGGGCTCATGCTTATAATAGTAGCTTTGTGGAGTAGACTCATTTAGACCAGTATAGTCATTTGGTTTGAGCCAGGTTTCAGTCAAGCAGAGTACATCAAAACGATTATCTGTGATCATTTCATTTACAATAACTGCTTTGGGTGCGAGTGATCTAATGTTTAGGAGCCCAAGCTTTTTATAATTTTTTTTTTGTTCATCTATTTTGCATTTTGTTCCGTTTAATCATGATCAGAGTTTTTCTAGATCCTGCATTAAATTTATATTTTGACCTCACTATTCGGGGAACAGACTCAGTCTTTATAGATTGGACAGCACAATTACTTCTATCATTTAAGCGGGTAGAATACAAGTCATCAGGGCATTTTTTTGAGATTTGACTTACTAGTCATATGGTTTGTAGTGTCCTGGAGATGTTGTCCGACATTAGTTGCGCTCCGACTCTGCTGGGGTACAGGCCATCAGCACGAAAAAGCCTTGGACGCTCCCAGAAAAGATTCCAATTATTAACAAAGAGCAGTTTCTGTTCTTTACACCATGACAATAACCATTAGTTTAAAGCAAAAAGTCTACAGAACCTTTCATGTCCTCGTCGATACGTAGGAAGCGGTCCTGACACAATGATCGTCGTCTCTATCAGCTCCTAAGTCCCCTGGATTGTCGTCGTCTGCCGCAGATCGTGGTGTCCGTTTAACTCCCGTGTGGAACCCCGCTTCTGTGCTCTCCCGTTGTGTCCTTCAAGATCTCGGTACTGAGCGAAACTCGGAAACACCAAGCGCCAGGGAAACCGTGAGTGTGCACTCAAAGATAGACACAAATCCGCCATTTAAAGCAAGTAACAGTGAGTAAAAGAATGGTAATGTAAGCGAGATTAGCGGCAACTACGCTGGCGATGCTAACGGGCTATAAGCTAGTAGAGGAATTGGAAAATCAAAATAAAACTAGTGATAACAAACAACATTGTTTTTGTTGTAAAATACGATAAGGGGTATATTCACACGTTATAGAAACGAAAATAATGGTGTATAAAATTTATTTTAAGATTAAAAATTAGACGACAAAGAATTAACTAGACGGAGCTCAAACTCAAAAATGTGGCAGCAACAAACAGGAAAGTGACTGTTATATTATATAATAATAAATAATATATTTACAATTTAGAGACATTTATAATATTACAAAATATTTCTATGTCAAATAAATGCTTTTTTATTGAACATTCTATTCTTTAAAGAAATCCTAATCCTGATAAAAATCAGTTTCTACAAAAATATTATGCAGCACAACTGTTATCAACATTGACAGTTTTTTGTGTTCTATGACAGAAAAAGTCTGAAGTATAGTATATAGTCATGTTGTAATAGTATAAACTGCAGGTTTGTGGGTGAGAGTAAGTAAATGATGACAGAATTTTGATTTATCTGTGAATTATCCCTTTAAGACTGTAAAACAGGTGTTTGAGGTCATTTTGTTCATGTGTCCCAATGACAAAGCAAATGCCCCTGCTGAACAAACAGTGCCCCATGCCTGCAATGGGAAATGTTCCCGAACTTCACAGTCATATGGCCAGAGAAAGTGTTCATAGAGAGAGGTCATGTGATGTGTCTGAATACAAAGAAGGCCCTGGAATTGGGGCAAAAGTCTGTATTCGCCTCTTTGACCCGAGGCCTACACTTACACACACTGCATTTAACTCTCCTTAACCTACATGATGATTTTAATATGCTCTGATGTTATGCTTAAAAATATATGTTTCTTATTAATACAAAAACTTATGAAGTGTCATTATCTTGATTAAGCCTGATTGGACGCTTTATTATTGGATACCAACCTGTGTGTGAGCTTGCGTGTTCCTCAACTTGATGTTATCTTGTTGCCTGTGTATCTGTGTGTATGCGTGTCTGCGTGTGTGTTTGCATGCCTGCGTCTGTGCCCTGCGCAGATCGAGATGTTGCAGCTGCAGCGGAGCTACATGGCGCTGTCCGAGCAGATTAACCTGATCCTGTTCAAGAGGCTGTGGTATGTCATGCTGGAACAGTTCCTGATGAAATATCTCTGGAGCGCATCGGGCCTGGTCATGGTCGCTGTGCCCATCATCACTGCCACCGGATACTCTAAATATGGTATGGATTAAATTATGATTATCTGTAGTTCCTGTTCTCCTCTCTGAGCCTGTGACTCCAAACGTTTTGGCTGTGTGATTGTTTCAGTCTAAAATGTCTTTGGACGTCCTTGAGCGTGTGTTGATATGGTGTTCTTAAAGGGGACAGTTTGGTACAATTTAATTTTTTGTACCTGATATTCGCTTATAAAGTAGCATTCAGAGTTTGGGGTCAGTAAGATGTTTTTGAAATTCTGTTATGCTCACCAAGGCTGCATTTATTTATTTGATTTTAAATATAGTAAAACTGTAATATTGTGAAATGTTTGTATAATTGAAAATTACTCTTTTGTATTTAAGTATATATAAAAATTTTCAGCATCATTACTCCAGTCTTCAGTGTCACATGATCCATGAGAAATCATTCTAATATGCTGATTTGCTGCTCAAGAAACATTTATTATTATTATTATCAATGTTGAAAACAGTAGTGCTGCTTCATATTTTGTGGAAACCGTAAGACATTTTTTACAGGATTATTTACTGAATAGAAAATTTTAAAGAGCAGCATTTATTTGAAATAGAAGCATTTTGTAACACTATAAATGTCTTTACTGTCACTCTTCAATTTAATGTGTTAGTATTATTTTTCATTTATTATTATTATTTTATTATTTTTTTACTGACCCCATACTGCTCTCCATAATACTCAAACAAGACTCTAAAATGTGATAGACGTGTTCGCTGCTCTTTCATCTTTATTATATTTATTTGTATTTTCCTCACAGTCTTGTTTTTGTGACATTCATTCAGATTCAGAGGATGTAAAACAGGCAGCCCTGGGGATGAAGGAGGAGGACTTGGTGAGTGAACGCACACAGGCCTTCACCACGGCCCGGAACCTTCTGAACGCCGCAGCTGATGCAGTGGAGAGGATCATGGTCTCCTACAAAGAGGTGAGATGCATTTCACCTACTAACTTTACAAAAAGTGCTTTCAAATCTAGATTTTGTCAGCAAAAGAACAAACTAAGTATAATATATGATCAAATAAATACTAAACAATTACAGAGGGAATGTCTTGATTTGTCCTATTATAAATCAATAAACCTAAACAATTTTATATAGCCAACCACAGTTTGCTTTTGGTATTTGATGTTTAGGGGCAGGTAAACTGAGTATCAGCCAGTCATCTATCAACTTTATTTTTAGCAAAACTAAACACTGTGCATTCAGCTCCCAGTAAATCATTCCCTGCCATTTCCTGACTAGTCATTTCAGTCAAAGCCATTGCTTATACAAGGTTTCATTTGTAAATGTGGCTAAAAAGTACTGATCTCATCACAGGTCACAGAACTGGCTGGATATACGGCTCGTGTGTATGAGATGTTTGAGGTGTTTGAAGATGTGCGTGTCGGAGTGTACCGTCGTTCGGCCTCAGAGGTGAAACCAGAAGAGACAGGGGCGGCTGGGAAGATAAAACATGGCATGAGAGTGGAGGGACCGCTGCAGATCAGAGGTCTGATCAAGTTTATTTTTATCTGTTTTAGTTGTGTATTGTGTAAGTGTCGTAGCTATGTTTGAAATAGTGTACTGTCTACAGCTTCAGAAAGTATGTACACTTTGGAAAGTATAGCAATTTTCTATATGCAGATGGCTTACTACATTTGACGAAATGTATCCTATACAGGCATCAAATTAATAAATACTGTTCTTTTTAACTTAATAGTCAACCTGAAAAGAATCCTGGAAAAATAAGGCACTGGTTACTCAAAAATATTAAGCAGCACAACTGTTTTCAACATTGATAATTATAATAAATGTTTCTTGAGCACTAAATCAGCATATCAGAATGATTTCTGAAGCATGGTGTGACACTGAAGACTGGAGTAATGATGCTGAAAATTCAGCTTTGGATCACAGGAATAAATTACATAAAAAAATATAGTCAAATAGAAATATAATATTACGACGTTACAGTTTTTACTGTATTTTTAATCAAATAAATGCAGCCTTGGTGACCATAAGAAATGCTTAAGAAACACTACTGTTCCAAACTTTTGAACAGTAGTGTATATTAAACAATACATACTGAACAGTACATAGTAATCAGTATGTCAATGTACTATACTGAACATTTTCATTAAGTAACTGTCTTGTCATGTTTGTGCGTGTTTGTTTAGGTGAGGTGATTGATGTGGAACAGGGCATCAAATGTGAAAACCTGCCCATAATAACTCCTACAGGGGATGTGGTGGTTTCCAGCCTGGACATCCAGGTAAATTCCCATCTTAAAACGTTCTTGAGTAATTTTAATTTATAATCTAATTTTACCAGTGCAAAATTGGCATGCGGGTGACAGGGTGTAGTAGGCATTGCATACTTGTTACATCCAACTAAAACCGCTCTCCATCTTCCAGCTAAGAGGACTGTATATTAAATTATTTCTATCACTCTGCTGCAATATCTTGTGCTCATGCAGAGTAAATGAGTCAGTGGTCTGATGCAACATGCTGTTCTCTGCGTGATTTATGCGCATGTGAAGTGTGAATATGTCAATGAGGCTGTTATCTGTTCTTATTTCTCTAGCCTAGTTCTGTGAGTACTTCACTGATAATACAGCATTGCTAATCAGTGCCTGAACTTTTGACAGTTTAAAGTGGGTTTAGGAGAAGATATATTATGAGACCCCCGTGGAGAATTTGTATTTATGTATTTTGCTCATTCACTCTTACTGTGGCAATTTTTGCTTGCATCACCTGTTATCTTACATTAGCTTATCTTTATGGAATATTTGAATTAGGTTTCCCCCGCCTGTGCGCTGGTGAGAGATATAGTCAGCTATTCTGTACAATCCAAAACAGGTTGGCAGGACTTAAAGCCGTAAACGTTAAAGCTAGCAAGATAAGTGCAGAAAAATATGTTGGAGATTTTCCTTTGATATGTTCTCACCACGGCTGTTTATTATGCACATGTTTTAGATAACGCCTGCAGAGCTGATACATCGATAGTTGACTGACAACGTGAACATGTGTAGGTGTTTTTTTTAGCGTCAGGTTAATATTTAAGGAAAATTACACTTGAACTGCTCACTTTTCTTAAACAATTTTAATAAACTTTCAGCTTTTTTTTTGCAGTTTTGTAGACCTGTGGATTAAAAAAATACAAATATATTATAATTTATATCATAGTTAATGTTATATTTAAACTAACTATTAAAAAATAATTGTTACTTTAATAATAAGAACGTTATAAAATGACATTAAATATATATATATATATTTTTTATTTCATCTAGTTTCCAAGGCAGCATTTCTCATTTTAATTAGTTGACTTAACTGTCCTAAAATAATTTAAAACTACTAAAATAAAAAACAAATACAAAACATAGGCTAATAAAATCAAAAAAAAACTCACACAAATTTATGACAACTAGGTCCCATATTGTCAAAACTGAAATTTCCTGGCTTTTTTTTTTCACGATTACTGAGGTCTAGGTGCTGTGTAACTACCATATAAGTTTCAAAACCGTCAATGCACAGTCAAATGCACACAGCCTGCATGAAGTAGCTGTGATTTTTCACGAAACGTTGTGACTTCCTTAAAAAGGTGACGTCAGAACTACACAGTGACTTTCAGTCACCACCCCGAGCACTGCCCATCGTCTCACCCTTCTTTTGCCAAACCCCCAGACAATATCACGTCCATGCTATTGCTGAGCAAAGACAACAGGGAATCATGTCGAAAAGGTTAACTTTAACCAAGAAACCAGATCGGCCGGCCTGTAACGTTACACTCTCACTCAAAGGATGGACGATCTGACAGGATTGTTACTATGAGGTGGATCACATCTAACGTGTATAGTAAAGACAAACTCACCATCTTCTAGTCATGATGAAGATGTATATACATTTCAATTTCAGCAGGCAACTATTTTTACAGCTACATTATTGTTCCAGCCACAATTAATCACAACAATGTATATACAATTACAAATGATTTATATATATAAATCGTCAGTTTGTTGTTTTACACACACATGCACACAGACATTCTTTCATATCACGACTAGTCGTGAGATGCAAGAAACATAGACATATGGCAAGAAATCTGTAGACGCGCCCATAACAACAAAAGACAATACTTTATTGAACCTTTTCTGATAAGAAGTGTGCGCTGCAAACGCAAGCATTTTTGACGATCGTTTCTGTCCAGTCCGCTCGTTTTATCGCGTTTAACCACAGCTGTCGTCGTTTTTTTGTCTGGCAGTGGCAGCAGATATGCGATCAAATTTCTAATTTGAGGCTGTATTACGTCGATTCTGGCACCCAACATCACAACAAGATGATATTTTAAGCCCCTTATGTAGCCGAATCTGCGCTGGTTTGAATGGGCCACCTCCAGCTTCTTCTTTGTTTTGCTGCCTCCAGCTAGCGCTGTGACGTCGCTGACCCTAGTTACCTGTGGTTTGCCTGGCCGTGCATCACTCAGAAAACAACAAGCCAATCAGAAGAGAGGCTCATGAATATTAATTAGACAGGCCAAAATCGACCTGTTCTCAGCAGAGCTCCTGAGAGAGGAGCTGTAAATTATATTGAGATGGTTTTTGGTACTTATACCGCAAATATATATTCTTAAGGACATCAAACCTCAAATAAAACTCCAGAAAGGAGTACAATATGGGACCTTTAAATAAAATGAAAATAAAATATAACATATAAAACTAAAAACAAATAAAAAAATATTAAAATATTAAGTGAAATACTTATGCTATTTAATTTGAATTCTAAAAATATATATTGATATAATATACAGTATTAAATCTTTCTATAAAATAAAGTAGAATATAATTTCTAATATACATTTATTTATTAGAAATCAAATAACTAAGTGACCTTAAATTTATAAATTTATAATAATGTAGACAGATCAGTATTAAAATGTCTGTACGCACCTGTTATGAATCCGAGGGAAATTTGGCTCAAAATTCCTGTGCACATCGGTATGCAATTTACTCACAATTATTATGATATGAGACCCATTGTTTGTCTGTTAAATTGACCATTTCAGTGAGTATCTTGTCTTGAATGCGCTAGTTAAGAATGCAGCGCATGCTTTCTGTGCACACATTTCTTGAGTCTGGATTGAGTATCTGCTCCCATATGATTAATTCATGTTTCCTGTTAAATTCTGAGAAATGGGTCATGAGTACCACAGTGTGACCCCCTGTGGTCTGCCCCGGACAATGTGCTGATTATATTCCGGTCGCGCGTTGGTGTGCTCTTAGGGTTTCCACAACAGCGTCTCGATTTGCAGGGGCGGCATGCTGCTAATACCCTCTCATGGCCCTGATGTCGCAGTCATGCGGTGCACTCATGACACAATGAACATTACCCACAATGCTTTCTCAGATCGGTTTTGCAGCCAAGCCAAGAGGAAGAAAGCCCGGTAGACTATGATGTCATAGATAAAACCTATCACGGAGGCCAGATGGAATGTGGCGTTGCTTTGAGGTCGTTACATTTTTGGATGAACTGTTCCTTTAAGATTAATTTGTCAGCTCTCTCTGGTTAAATCTGCACTTTGCTGCCAGACAGCCATCAGAATAGACTAAAGTCACTCGACCAGCTTGTCTCTATACTTAGTATTATCATTAACGCCGCTTCCAGATGTTTTGAACCCAGATGACTCACGTTGGTTTGGTGTTGTGTTGAAGGTCTTTTAATGGTAATTGACGCTCTAGCAGGAAGCCGTGCTGGTGTTATTTATGTGTGTCTGGTGAATGGATGGCTTTAGCATAATGACAGGGTGTAGAGAGGGAGCGATCTGTTTTTCTCAGTATGTTGTGCTGCAGAGAGGCCTTTGAAAACCATCAAGCGTTTCCCATCACAGTGGCTCCTTTTAACCCTGTGGCTTTACTGAATTTGTAAACACATTTAGCTGTTTCCCGTGGTTTGTCCCTCTGTGCATCTTTCTCTCTCTCTCTGTGGGAGTGTTATGCGATCCGCTACATGTATGTTCGTTCGTGTGTCTTTAGTAACATGTTGGGGTATGTTGGGTCTTTTCTCCAGGTTGATGAAGGCATGCATCTGCTGATCACAGGCCCCAACGGTTGTGGAAAAAGCTCTCTGTTCAGAATCCTGAGCGGCCTCTGGCCTGTCTACAGCGGAGTGCTTTACAAGCCATCACCCGAGCACATGTTTTACATACCTCAAAGGTACTGACTGCACTCTGTGACCTAAAAAGTATGCACTAAAAGTAAGCACTTCACTGCTGAAGAGAAGGTATATGCTTTGGAGTGTGTAGAAAGTAGGGCTAGATTTTATGTCTGGGGTTTATCATATCAAATGATATGTAAAATGAAGCAATGTTCATGAATATCAAAATGATTTTAATGCATTTTCAAGTTGCCATTAAGTTGAGTTTTGCAATCCCTACTTTTCTTGTGACTTGCAGCTGTTGAAGCATTTTAAACTTCACTAGCAAAATTTCAGTGAATTGATTTAAAATCTGATTCAGTGAATTGCTTGCATCATCACTCAGTGTTCATTTTTGTATTTTAAAATGTTTTATATAATTATTTAATGGGTAATATTGTTATTTTATTATTATAGTTATCAATAATTGTAAATTTTTTTATATTAATTTATTTTGTGTGTATATATATATATATATATCTATATAATATATATAATATATATATATATATAGATCTATGAGAATGGAGATGGAGAATAGATAGATAGATGGATTGTCTATATACAAAAATTAAATTGTTCTTGTTCCAATGTCAAGATAAAAACTTACCTAATAAAATGAAACTTTACATTTTGTGTTTTAACTCTAGGATGTAACATTATTTTGAGGTTTTAAACGTATTCAATAATTCTGTAAGTCCATAATTCTGTAATCAGAATGTGGAGGACCAAATAATTTTGCATCACTAAGACCAATGTCATATTGTCCACCAATAGGACCCAAATTTTAAACTCTAGGAACTTTAGGACAAAAACATTATTATATTATAAATAAATATCTAATAATATATAATCAAAAGACAGAAAAACTGATTATAAAAATATATCAATAATTTTCGCTGCAAAAGAGTATGTCAGTATTGGGAGACACTACAAATGTCATGATGATTGTAGAAGGCTGTTGATTTCACTTTGTGCAGGTTCAGGACCCAGTACTGAGATGCAGTCTGCTGGATTTTGTTTAAGAATTAAGATCAATTAGAAGGCAGAGACGTGGGTGTGCGTGCATGTGTTTATTTCCATTTCCCACGCCGTGCCAGGTTAATTAGCACTGATGAGTGTGCTGATTAAAAAGAGGAGCACAATCCAAAAGCAGTCAGCACATATGGTGCTCCTGTGACTACGTTACATGTCGGCTTCATTACAAACCCAACAGGAGTACAGCATCGGTTCGTGCTCATGATCACACAACGGGACGTGTCCAACCAGCAGCTGCTTGTCTTTTGGTCCCCTTGCAGTTCTCTGAATGTCTGTTAAAGAGAAAAAAAGATTGAATAAGACTTTTAACTGGCTTTTAGAAGATGTGCCTAATGCACAGTGATTTTGAGTAGACTACATTTTTAAACACTTCACCCATTTCGCCTTAGTTTTATGAGAATTATTAATGCAAAATGTGAAACACAGAGGATAGATGGATAAAGAGATCAAACGAGACATACAGTGAAAATATCATTACATACACCGTGAGAAATATGAGTGTTATTCAGAAGTAATATCTTTTCATCAACAGAATCCTGCTATTTTAATCCACTAAAAAAAGATGTGGACTCAAGTTTCCTTTGAATTCATCTGGAACAAAGAGAACTAGGCGATTATTTTGGATTCATTATTGTTTTTCTTCTCTTTTCAGGCCTTATATGTCGGTGGGAACGCTGAGGGATCAGGTCATCTATCCTCACTCTGTTCAGGAGATGCAGGAGAAAGACATCACTGACCAGCAGCTGGAGGACATCCTCAAAACTGTGAACCTCTGCTACATCCTGGAGAGAGAAGAAGGTAAGAGACGTCACAGGAACATCTTCAGATATTCTCTTCAATCACGGGATGGGAATATATAGTGTTGGGTACTGAAACCCGGTACCAATATGGCACTGGTACCTATGTAACCGGTATGTACTACAACCGAATCCGAACGCAGATTTCGGTGCCTCATTTCGGTGCCATGCCTGAGCGATCGATTGAAATATTTGTTCTCCGAAACGAACGTAAGAAGCATCATCACCGGCACCGCACGTGAAAAATAATTTCCCGACTGAGAAAATGCACGTGAACTCAAGTCAGAAAGCTCTAATAATACAAATCCAACAAATCTTTGTAGTAACAAGAGTGTCCATGTTGTTTTCACATTCCGACTTAAAAGCACAACTCGGAAATGAGAGCATCCGAGGAGCGCGTGAATGCAGTAATTACATTTGCTCTGATGGCAGCAGGTAGCCTTCCGTTAACTATAAGCTAAACATGCTTACATTAAAATGCCTAAAGCTAAACTTCCCTTGTATTCACATTTCTAAACCTGTTGTCCAACAAAAGAGAACATTATAACCTTTTTACTCCACAACAGCAGTCAAATGCTTCCTTTTGTGATCTGATGTGGCTTCTTGTCACAGAATGAGGCAGAAAATATGTTTTATAGGCTACTTTAAAAAGAATAAATCGATTAGCAATGGATTATAAATTTACTTAACTGTTATGAAAATATCAGAGATGGCTTGAATTACACAGATAAACTATATTGTCGCAGTCGAGTGTTTATTGTCTTTGTTTTATCATTCAAAATATTTATGTTCTGTTTACTCAGTTACAGCTATAATAGCGATGTCTTCTATGTCCTTTGATATAAGGGATTTCCTGGAGGGTCATGAGTTCTGCTACTTCTGTGACTGGATATGTGGATTTTCTGTGCGAGGGCACCCTCTGGCGTCCAGTATGAATGAAACCGTCATGTTTATTGTGCTAATGGCCAATCCATCATTTTTTGGGGAATTTTTATTTTTCAAGTAGCGGTTCAGGCACCGTTTAGGCACCGGAACCGGTTTAAAAGTATCGATTTGGCACCGGTAACGAAAAAAAACAAAACGATATCCAACCCTAATAATATAATAATTACTTTTTCTGTGGGAGATTGAAACAACGACTGGTACTATTTATGTTCAGCAGGATGGAATTTCTCGATTACAGTTCAAAGTTTGGTCAGTAAAGATTTTTTTTTTTTATGGAAATAAATTTATACCTTTATTTGACTGCTGCGTTGCATTAAATGCTCAAAAGCAACCGTAAGGACGTGTATAATGTTACAAAAGATTTCTATTTCAAAGAAATAGAATAAATGTTTTAAGTATTCGAGAAAATGCATCATGGTTTCTACAAACATATTAAGCAGCACAACTTAATATTCTGACACTGATAATAATAAGAAAAGTTTCTTGTGCATCAAATCAGCATGTTTCTGAAGGATCATGTGACAAAAAAGACTGGAGCAATGTTGCTGAAAATTCAGCTTTGCATCACAGCAATAAATTACAGTTTAAAATATATTCAAATTCAAAAATTTATAAGAGACTTATTTCAAAAACATGAAAAATCTTATCGACCTCAAACTTTTGAACGGTAGTGTACACAGTCTGATAAATGAATGTTTATTTTCACCAGTAAGCAAGCACAGCACAGCACATTTACTGTACTGGATGTAAAGTGTTGAACTAACAGATTTATTTAGATAAAATATTAATAGCATATAATTAATAATGCATGTTTAAATGATTCAGTAATATGGAAGAAGCAAAACTGCATTAGTAGTAAACATACATTATTGTTAGTATTTAAACATTATTAAATACTGTCAGGTTGGGATGCAGTGAGCGACTGGAAGGATGTGTTGTCTGGAGGAGAGAAGCAGCGGATGGGCATGGCCAGGATGTTTTACCATAAGTACGTCTGTTCTTTTTGACTGACATTTTATTAAATATGACACACATGTACTTTCAGATGATTTGAGGCAGAGGCATATATCATGGAAGTACCATTTTTTACACCATGGTTAATGCTGGACTAACATCTGTTTGAATCCAATTTAATGTTAGTTAAGAATCAGGGATGTTACTGGGATATTTTCTCAGTAATGATCTTTCAGTTGCTTGAGATAATTGGTAGAATGACTTCCTCTGTCTGAAATAAAAAAAAATAACACTTTGAAGATGCTAAGTTATGATACGTGTAAGAAAGCTGCTCATGGTTTCCTTAAAGCCACTGAAGTGATAAATATTTAATTACTGAACATTATGAGCATTTAATTGGATTCAGTGGGTGTTTTTGGAATCTATACAGCTCACTTTGCATTTTAAGCGAGCAGCTGCTTTAGGGGAGATTATTGTAGAACCACTGAGATATTTATTAATGGTGAAGGGAAAAAAAACCCAAGTCAGAATATAAAAAATTAAACAATTCAACTGCCAACTATTGCTTTTAAGTCTGCTTTAAAAGTCCCTAACAACTTGTGTGTTTAAAGCTGATAAATCTCTGGTTTATCTCTAACAGGCCTCAATACGCCCTCCTGGATGAGTGCACGAGTGCTGTGAGTATTGATGTGGAGGGCAAAATCTTTGAAGCTGCAAAGGATGCTGGGATTGCGCTTCTCTCTATTACACACCGTCCTTCTCTCTGGTGGGTTTTCAATCGTATGAAAATAAAGAGCAGTTCCTTTATTGCTAGTGGGGAAAAAAAGTGTATTTATGTTCGTTCAGGAACTAAGCACTGAATCATAAACGCATAAGATTAAAGGTTTCATATGATGGAAAACAGGATATTTCATGCTTTTTTTGATGTAGAAGATTGATGTACTTTGTAGACATACTGTAATATTCACAACACCGAAAAAGCCAGACCACCCAGACTAGTTATCCAACAAAGCTGCAGTAATGGGTTGTTGAAGATGCTGAATACTGTAGCATAAAATCACAAATAGGTGCGCTGAGAGAAAACACCTGTCTCTCTGATCGCAAAATAAAGAATCAGGGGAGCGGCCCACGCTTTTTTCGTCAATTGGAAAACTAGCCACGATGAGTCAGGTTATGGAGAAAGGGTGTGTGGAAGTTAGCAAGTGAATCGTTTAAGTGATCATCATGACGTTGCATCCATGAACACATTACCATATTTATTTAAAGAAAATAATACTTCTATTCAGCAAGGACACATTCAATTGTTACAATACAAGACTTTTATAATGTTACAAAATATCTGCCATTTCTTTTTAACTTTCTATTTATCAAAGAGCCCTGAAAGAAATGTATCACGGTTTCTAGAAAAAATTTTCAACATGATAATTAGAAGAAATATGTCTTGAGCACCATTCACATGGATTAGAGTGATTTTCTGTTAGGATTCATGTGAACACTGAAACTGGATCTGCTACCGAAACTTCAGCTTTGCATCACAGGAATAAATTACATTTTAAAATATATTCAAATAAAAATCAGTTACTTTAATTTGTAATAATATTTCACAATTTTACAGTTTTTACTGTATTTTTGATCAAATAAATGCAGCCCTTGGTGAGCAGAAGAGTCAAAAACATTTGAAAAATCTTAATGACCCTGAACTTTTGAACAGTCGTGTATATCTATATCAAAACCCAATAGGTTTTTGACAAGTTAGTTTTACCCTGATAAAGATGTGAATTATGCTGTTATCCAGATGTTTGCATATAGACTTCTTAAAAATATTCATATAAACAGCATGTTTAATTTCAAGGGTACAAAGGAGGGTGCAAAAAAACTAAATTACGATAATTTATGGTTGCAAAAAACCTGGATTATGCTTATAAGTGGACTTATTAAATAGAAATAAATAACAATAAACTTTAGAAGTGCAAAACTTTCCAGAAATTCTAGGAAAAAAGCCCATATGAGGACACAGCACAGCTTTAAACATGGTTTTATCCAGAGGTTTCTCTAGTAGTGTCTCTGTGTTACTTTCAAATCAGTCAAAATGACACACCTTGTCCTGAACTTCCTCTGTTGACAGGAAGTACCACTCCCACCTGCTGCAGTTTGACGGCGAGGGTGGCTGGCGCTTTGAAAAGCTGGACGCCTCCACACGTATTTCCCTGCAGGACGAGAAGCTCCGGCTCGAGACCCAGCTCTCAGGAATTCCCAAGATGCAGCAGCGGCTGGCAGAGCTGTGCCACATTCTGGGGGAGGACAGCAGTCTGCCAAACCCAGGGGAAGTGGAGGAGGACGACGGGATGGAGGGAGAGAGGGAGCAACAGAAGGAAGGGGAGGAGAAGGAGAGAGATGTGGTATCCGGTGGAAAAGGGAAAGACCGTATGGAGTGATTTGCAGACAGATGATGGATGCATTCAAGGCCAGGTGTGAGCGTTTGTGTGTGTGTGTGTGTGTGTGTGTGTGTGTGTGTGCATATATCTGCCCAAATATGTTTTAGATGCATGCATTGACTTAATGTGTCTCTAATAGGGTTGGGAATCAAGAACTTAATCAGAACCAGTTTATGCATCCATAATTGCATCTTATTTTTGTTAGCTTGCGTGAGAATCAGCAATCAACGGTTAAGTGTGTAATTGTCAATTTTCATGATTTAAAAAGACAGCTATAACCTTTTCTTTTGGGTTGTGAGTCATTCAAAACGTAATTCAAGATGTTAACCCTTGTTCTGTCAACCCTTACCTAATTTGCTGTTCCTGGTCAAAAATGACTAGCCTTTTTAAAAACATTGCTTATTAAATTCTCATTATGCTATATTTTCACCAAATCTTGGATTTGATCTTTTTGTCAACTTGTTTTCTTTCAATTAGCACCGATTTTGTGTTTCTTTTTGGAACTGATTGATCATGGCCTCACTGAGATGAGTCTCAGTAAATCAAGCAGTATTTTATTATTTTTTATTATTATTATATTTTTTTTTTTTTTAATTAGTGAATTTATGCAATATTCATATTAAAACTAGGTGGCATAAGCTCAGATCAAGGAGGCCTATAATCAATCGTTTCCAAAAAGAAATATCAAACCTGTGCTAATTTAAAGAAATCAAGTTGATTATATTGAATCCAATATTCGTTTATAATGTAGCATAATGAGAAATTTATGAACAATTTTTTTGTAGGCTGGTAATTTTTGACTGGTGACACCACAAGTGTAACAAGGTGGGGAAAAGGTCATTATAATTTTGGGAGTTGATGTACTCTGTGTGAGCAAAGTCGGCAAGTTTTAGTCCAATGCGATAAAATTAAAAAAAATATGGCAAACGAAAATGACTGGAACACAACATGAGGGTTAAATTTGGATGCAGAATCCAATTCAGATTTGAATGTAAGGAAGTTGCATTAAAATGATTTGAAATGTAGAATTTCAAGAAATAAATGTAGCTGTCATTTTCACCTAGAAATTGTGAAGAAAGTTTTGAAAAAACTTTTACTTTTGGAGGTTTAAAAGCCTTGCGGACAGAAAATGAATGATAGATAGAAAAATTACATTAAGTTGTTTTGAAATACAATGTATAAATTTAGGTGAGATAAAGAATCAGATCAAATGAGAACAGGTGAACCTGTTGTTTTTTTATCCAAGAATGCATAAAACAAATTATTTTTGATTTGTCACTGTTGAAATCTCATTTCATAATTTGACAACAGGCTTCAGAGGGTAGTGAATGCAGTACAATTGTTTTCCAATCATTATCCATCCTGCTTCAAAATGACTGAAAGAACCATTAGCAGAACCACTGAGGAATCAGATTCCCATCTTTAGTCTCTAGAGAGAAAACGCACAGTGAACACTTCAAAGCTTTTGTTAACTGTACAAAGACAATGCAGTTAGTGTGTGTTTGTTGTATGTATGTGTGTGTGTGAGGGTAGTACTCAAGACTGGGTGTGTTTTGGAGGGGGTGGGAGACAGCTGCCAACTCCACCAGGTGCGGTCGATGATGAAAGCACCTATGAAAGCTGTTCCTTTTGCTCGTTATCGCTGTTCTCTGAAGAATTCTCTGGAAATCTGCGGGACCCAGGCGGCGTGTGCGTCTGTGCCTTTGTCTTTAGGGAAAGGGTGACAGTCGAGTTTGGGCTCTGCTGTTTTGTATCAGTTCTGGGGTGGTATTTTCAAACTTCTAAGGAGTTGCCATGAATGCTGTAGCTCAAATCCGTGCCATGTTTTAAAGCAAAATCAAAAAGGGGAAATTTGTCCACAGTGTCGATGACAAGTTCTTTGTTTTTATCTAATACTAATAGATATTTGAACAGTGGCCACATTCACATGCACATGAATGCTGTGTACATGTATACGGGAATATCCCAATAGGATGTTGTAAACATCTTTTCCGTGATAATGTGCAAGTAATTGTGGTCAATAAGAAATGGCAAATTTTAAAATGCAGCTTTTATTCTTTAAACAATCAGCAAGAAGCTTGTTTGCACCACAGAATACAATAAATAAATAATTGTTATTGCACATTTCTATTGTACAATTCTGATTTGTTTTCTTGCAGTTCTGAGAAAAAAGTCAGACATGCGAGATATAAACTCAGAATTGCAAGATAGAAACACAATTGTAGGAAGAAAAGTCAGAATTGTGGGATATAAACTCACAATTCTGAAAAGAAATAGCTGAATTATGAGAGATATACACTCGCAACCATAAAAAGAAATCAAAATTGGGAGTTGTAAATTGCAGTTAATTAACTTTTAATTAACAGTTGATTGTAAGATATAAACTTAGTTCTGAAATAAGTCTGAATTGTGAGAAATTGTTGTAAACTCCAATTCCAAGTAGAAAAAAAGCCAGAATTGAGATTATTATGAGACAATTATGAGATATAAATACATAATTCTAAGAAAAAAGCCTGATATGTGAGATAAGTCATACTTTTATTTATTTTTTTTATTCTGTGGTGGAAACGAGCTTACATGAAAAGCACCTTAGAAGGAAAATTTTCCATTCAAATTAAATTTCTCTTTTTTTTTTTTCTTCATAAGACAGACATCAGTTGAACCTTCATCTCTAATTATGTCCATTAGAGGAGATAATGTTTTTCTAGTAATTAAACTTTCATGCTCTAATTTTGGACAAAAAGCCAGAGGGTAGATCGGATATGACTTTTTAGAAATGAAAAACAAGGGCTTGATTCTGTTGGTCTGAGCGCAGGGCCTTAAGGAACGCCCATAGACACATGATGATTGAATCAGTTCGGATTTAGCCCAAGGTGATGGCGTCTGATATGTGTATTGTGTTAGTTGTAGGGTGATGACCACTAGAGTTAATCTGAACATTAACGAGACCTCTTCCAGCTGAGACATTTCTTTAAAGTGTCCTTAGACTTTCAATCTTTTATGTAACATTTCAAAGTGCTTTTGTTCTCTTGTCGTGTGTTGACTTCAGAAGGACAGTCACTTGAAAGATGTTTGACGATTGTAACATTTAATTACTGCTTTAAAAGAAATTTCCATTCAAAAGAAAAATCTGTCCACAATATTTGTATGACATTGAATTTCATAATGTCTGTATTTCTTATTAAATTATTTTATGTGAGATTTTGCACACGTAATGCACAGATGATTTTGTATCTTGAACCACAAATTGATTATATTTTCATTACAATTATTTGTAAGACATTTCAAACTAATATTTTACCTTTGCTAACGCAAACTATTTTGTATTGTTTTCTTTAGGTATGACTATGATAAAAGCGATTGCAATGTAATTGATTCAATATTGGACCCTTTGCACATTTGCCTGAATTAATAAAAATGTATCTCTGCAGTCTAATAAACATTTCCTCTTGAAAACATCTATCCATTCATGTGCCTTCTTTTGTAGCATATGCATTCAGAAGGAAATTGCCAAGTTGGTTCCGATGGCTTTTGTGCTTTCTCTGAACATAAATTGTCCACTGCACTCTAATACATTTTAGAGTGAATCTCAAATTCTCATTGCATAATATTTATATTTGGGCTTAGGGAGCTTATTTTTCTATTATACAGACAGACCGATACACAGAGACAGATAAATGGATAGGTAGTGGGACAGATTGGTGACTTGTATGGTTTCTATCCATGTGTAGATAGATAGACAGATAGACGGACGGACGGACGGACAGACAACTGGATAGATAGACAGACAGACAGATAGCTAGATGGATGGACCGATAACTGGATAGATGGATAGATAGACAGACAGACAACTGGATGGATGGATGGACAGACAACTAGATAGATGGATGGATAGATAGACAGCTAGATAGATGGATGGATAGATAGACAACTAGATGGATGGATGGACGGACAGACTGGATAGATAGACAACTAGATAGATAGATGGACGAACAGGAATGAGATATGATAGACAACTAGATAGATCGATGGAAGATAGATAGACAGACAAACTAGATAGATGCGGACGGACGGACAGACAACGGATAGATAGACAACTAGATGATGGATGGATAGAGAGACAGACAGACAACTGGATAGATGCGGACAGACGGACGCAGACAACTGGATAGATAGATAGATAGATAGACAACAAATGGATAGATAGATAGATAGACAGACAATGGTAGATAGACAGACAGACAGACAGACAACTGGATAGATAGATAGATAGACAGACAACTGGATAGATGGACAGACAGACAACTGGATAGATAGATAGATAGATAGACAGACGGATTGATAGATAGATAGATAGATAGATCTAGACAGACAGACTGGAAGATGGACAGACAGACAACGGATAGATAGATAGATAGAGTAGACAGACCAACTGGATAGATAGATAGATAGATAGAGAGACAGACAAATGGTGGATAGATAGACAGACAGACAACGGAGAGACAAATGGATAGTAGATAGATAGACAGACAGACAGCTAGATGGATGGACGGATGGACAGACAACTGGATAGATAGATAGATAGACAGACAGACAGACAGACGGACGGACAGACAGATAGATAGATAGATAGTAGACAGACCAGACGACAGCGGACGGACGGAAAGACAACTGAGAGATTAGATAGATAGACAGACAGGACGAAGGATGGAAAGACAACTGGATAGAAGATAGATAGACAGACAGACAGACGGACGGACAGACAACTGGATAGATAGATAGATAGACAGACAGACAGACGGACGGACAGACAACTGGATAGATAGATAGATAGACAGACAGACAGACGGCGGACAGACACTGGATGATAGATAGATAGACAGACAGACAGCCGGACGGACAGACAACTGGATAGATAGATATATGCAATTTGAGATATAGACAGACAGATAAGTATATGATTTAAGAGATGTTCAATAAAGAGATGATAGATATTTTTAATCCCACGAGTGAACTAGCAGACATGTGTCCATCTCTGACCGAAGGGTGTCGCTGTGGCTCTGTATAGTGTTAGCGCACCGCTCCCTGCCTCAGTTTCATTCCCGAGAGAAATGACTTTCAGCTTCAGTGTTTCAGAGTCTGTCTGTCAGTCATCCACGTGTTGCGCTGCGCGTCTCGCGTCCTGGCGGTTGATTCACTGGGAAGTTTCGATGCTCCGGGAATAACAGCACAAACCAGAGCCCTGACAGGAGCCGCGAGCGGACCGGACCTTTCCATGTTTGACACATTAACCAACAGCAGATTGTGCTGAAGTGTTACTGAGGCAGGTAGAGTGACGGAACGCTGTAAACTGCGGAAGGTAAGACGTATATATGGTTGTGACGTCACGGCGCTACATTCAGTGTTTGATGTTACATTTGTTCTTTGATGTTTGTTACATTTGTTCTTTGATGTTTGTTACATTTGTTCTTTGATGTTTGTTGCATTTGTGCACCGCTGAGCTCACAACGAACCAGTTTAACACAGATTAACCAACGAAAGAGAGCACAACACAAAAGACTGTCTGCAGGTCCTTCAGGATGCGAGCAGTTATTCCTCAAACACCTTACGTGCCTTTGTGCCGAGTTGACTTGTTACTTTTCTGTTAAAACTAGCAAATGAGACTATATATTTAAAACTACTGTTATGTAGTTTAAGGAGATTTACACACACACACACAGAGAGAGAGAGATATAGATATTCAAATTGATGTATATCGAGATGCTTATGTAAAATAGATGATTAAAATAGACACCTAAGAAGAGTAAATATTCCACAAGTACATAGTGATTTGCCATTTTCAACCCTTTTTTAATATAAAAAACTCTGAAGACTGTCAAATAGAATTATGGTAAAGGGTCAAAGGTCATCACCCATGGTGGTTTAGGTGTAATATCACGCCCTGAATGGTTAAAATTGCTGTCTGCTGTAATGTTAACCACATTAGACGGTTTAAAATGACCACAGGACTGACTAAGAACCGCTTTACATGTTTCAAACGCAATTAAAAGTGAGTTGCACAATAGATTTTCATTTATATGTCCATGTGCATTTAATGTGCATGTTAGTTCATGTCCATGTTACATGTGTAGCCTCTCGGATGAAGAGCTGTATTGAATATGTCATGCTCGATGTACTGCTCTGTAAGGCTCCTGCATTAGGAATAGTTTGCATTCTTGCCTGGCCGGTGGCTCCAAGTGTTTTTTCAAGCTCTGGTTCATTCGTTCATGATAAAATGGCATTTCTCGTGGAAGTAATTAGGCTAGGGTGACCATACGTGCCATTTTCCCAGTACGCGTCCTGGCCAGGATTTCTATATTGCCTAAAATATCTAGGTTTTGGCTTTGTTTGCGTGTGCAGACCGATCGGTGTATGACATCAAAATACCTCAAGAGCATTTTGAAAGCATAAGGAACATTATGTATGGTATTTTGATGTCATACACCGATCGGTATGCACACGCAAACAAAGCCAAAACCTAGATATTTAGGCAATATAGAAATCCTGGCCAGGACGCGTCCTGGGAAAATGGCACGTATGGTCACCCTAAATTAGGCAGCATCAAAGCCAAAGAGATCTTGTTATTTCAAACTTCTGAATCAAGTTGAGCCAGAAAGGGCGTTTGGTGTGGTCGCGTTTTTTGACTCTCTCCACCTGTCGGTGTGTGTGCAGCAGATGTTTTTAACTGCAGTTAAAAAAGTTGAGTCCCTTATAAGGAAAGAGTCATTTAGTTGAGAGAATGCAAAAATGGATATGTCTGAGTGGGAGACGAGAGCAGTCTTGTCACATTTGACACGACGAAAGTTCAATTGAGGCATGATTTTAATCTGTTAAATCTCTTTATACCAGAGTAAAGAGCAGAGCATTTGAGTCGCACGCAGACCACAAAACTGACCGATGACTGAATTTAAACCTTCAGATGACACTTAGCTCACATCTGCGATCTGTAAGTTACCGAAACTACACATGTAAACCCGCAACGTGCGATACACATATGTCACTGCCATAAATAACCGAAATGTGTGTGAACGCGACCATTTTAATGACTCCGATACAGGACTGACAGCTGTATGCTGTTTGAGTACCATGTCCAAAACTTGGTACTTTTTTTTTAACTGTACCATGGTTTTCTTTGAAGTAGGTGACTGATGTAAATACCATGGAATAATATTGTAATCATTCAGTACCGTGGTACATATTAAATTGCTATAGCATTACCGCTTGAGTACTTTGTATAAAAGAAGCAGGTCTAAAAGTAAATGCATACATTATGAGTGGGATTGAACCTGTAATAAGTGCACTGTCACTTTAAATAAAAGCGTCTGCTGAATGACTAGTTGGTTAGTAGTAGCCTTTAATCTGTGAGGTTTTAATAGTCTTCATCTCAGACAAAAGATATTAATGATAGCGTCTTGGTTCAGTAGACTAAGGGATGATTTCAGCAGGCTTCGTGATCGCTGAGCAGATGTGCTGCTGTATCAAGCAGGGATGTCTTGAAGCATTTTGGCTCATTTTCACCAAATCAACACCGTGGTCGGTCCTTCACACTCCGCAAGCGTGCATGAACACGGGTAGAGTTCATCAATGCCAGAAACACTCCCTCTCGCTCTCTTTTGCGTTGCCTTCTTCAGCACATTATGCATCCACACATGACTGCCTATGAAAACCGTCAACAGAATAACAACAGAATAATTGCTGTTTTGTTCCACTGAAATGATTCTCTTTTTGTCTCAATAGCTGCCTTTCTTTCTTTCTTTTTTTCTTTTTCTTTCTTTCTTTCGTTTTCTTTCTTTTTCTTTTTTTCTTCTTTCTTTCTTTCTTTCTTTCTTTCTTTGCAAACATTCTGCTAATTCTTCAAATAATCTCTCTCCTTCTGTCGTTTCTCTTTCGTCTTCTCATTTCCGTGGTTCTTCTTGTGGTTCAGGGGATTTTCTGTTGAACTGATTAGTCTGTGTTTCGTGTTAATAATCTCTAGTCTACGTCCCTCTGCCCCTCTCTCATGTGCTTAGCGCTGCAATACTGCGTAATGAGGCCTACGGTCGTGTCCCATGTGCACTATATACTAGTGGTCAACCAATATAGGTTTTTTTAATGGCCGGTACTGATGCCGATATCTACAGGGCAGGGTCAGCGGTGGCCGTAATGCTGATCTGTACATAAGACAGTTTAGTAATGGCAAATGAAATTGAATGCTTATTCATCCAAGCATTATTCACAGTGTACATAGTATCTGTAGTATTTTTGAAATGGTTAATGTATGTACATCTCAGTGTCCCACACCGTCAAGTTAAAACTTCTCATTTACTTTCACATTAATGCATTCTGCAGATGCTTTTATCCAAAGCGACTTACAAAACAGGAACAAAAGCATTTTCAACACGTTTGAGTAGCCCCCTCTATTGTGTTTCATTCTGTTGTGCTGTTGTTAAAAACTGTCGATCAGGGGGCATGATTAAATTAGTTTTTTTATTATTAATTGGTCTAAATGAATGTGTTAAATGGAGCGCTGCAGGGATGAAATAGCCTCATATTTAGGCTTACCTGGAATTTAGCATCACCCTAGTTTCCTTGACAAAAACCCAATGGGATTTTTCCGTTGGCTTTTGGATTATTGCTGAAAATAAACTGTTACCAACAAAAGTTTACATTTCTTACATGTTTTGTTCATCATGATAGTCTTAACAACATTTATGAATTTTGGAAGCCTAAATACAATCGCCATAAGTAAAATCCCAAGGTTAGGCTATAAGAAACTACACCACGGTCACATGACTTCAACATCGCCACCATTAAGCTTCCAAAATCTTTCATTACATTCTAAAATTTAATTAGAAAGTTTAAAGGGATAGTTCACCCAAAAATGAAAATTCTGTCATCATTTACTCGCCCTCATGTCGTTCCAAACCTGTATGAGTGGCTTTCTTATGTTGAACACAAAAGAAGATATTCAATGGGAGGTGTGCCATGATCTGCATAAGTAGTTTTTTGCCCTGATGGAAGTCAATGGCAACCACCAACTGTTTGATTACCAGCAATCTTCAAAATATCTTCTTTTGTGTTCAACATAAGAAAGCAACTCATACAGGTTTGGAACGACATGAGGGCGAGTAAATGATGTCAGAATTTTCATTTTTGGGTGAACTATCTCTTTAAGTTAAACAAAGATTGATGATGTGATGACGTGACGACGTTTAATGTCCCCAACAAACTCTGTAGTACCTTTTAGCCACTTGTTATAACAACTGCCTCTTTCAAGACATATAAAATCACAAGCAGGAATTACTGGTGTATTTTATGTCATAGAATAAAATGGGAAAATATCTTGAGCTTCTATTAAGACATTATCTCAGACATTCAACCAAAAACCCACTTGCTTATAGGCAGAATGAACCAGAGGTTTAAAAATGCTAACTTGTTTACGGGTTTAATGACTCATTCATGCGGTGCTCTGTACAGCACTTTTTTTATTAGTAGTTGACAAGGCTGTTCGATTTTGCAAATGATACAGGAAATAACACTTTTGTTAATCAGAAATGTGGACTGAGTTATTGACAAAGTATCAGCTAGTTTTATAGCACATATATTATATTGCTCGGTCTTTTGTTGCTATTAAAAGGCTTCCTGAGAGCATTTCAAGGCTGACATGTGTAGTAACTCTGTGCTCTGTAAAAAAAAAAATCATTTTAATCCATAAGCTGTTTTATAAGCACACAGGAAGTGTAATTCTTGCAGCGTTACTCTGTGGAGTTTTTGATAAGATGCAATCTATTTTTTACTCCATGCAGATTCTATCATAGTTCAGGCCCATATGGGTGTTACATAAGCACTGAAATCCTTTTGTTTGCTCCATCGTGCATGTAGAAACCCCCATGTGTCTGTGCTGATGGATTAGCCTGGTAGCTCTTGCCATTGTTCGTCCTTTAATCAATCCAAGAAATTCACACAATTTACAATGAAAGATTCCAAAACATTGTTATTCAACACAAAACTAACTTGCAGATTGGTTGATTGGTGGATCTCCTGGTACAGCCCTAACCGAATTTATTGATCTACACCGAAAGATACTCCAGTACGAAAAGACTTGGAATATAATTGCGCTAATCACTGCAATGATTTACATACAAAATTGGTGATTATGAAGTGCTAAATGAATTCTACCCATTTGGAGTGTGATGCATTTGAACTAAATCCAATTAAGCCGCTATTGTGTCCTTAGCCTCGATTTTACTTTCAGATTTGGCTTTACTTTCATTCAAAATGCCCAAACCTGGAGATTCTGAAGAGGTTACGAGGTTGACATTGACTGCTCTCAGCATTCAATCTGGATTATAATGGGATTTCCTTTCAAAAGGATGAGACGAACACTCACACGCTCACACACACCAGTGTACCTACCAACCCCCCGCTCGAACGCATACATACACACACGTTGTATCGACACAAAGAAGACATCTGTTAGTGCATTGTTAATCAGTCATGAACGAACTCAGGGTTATCCCGAGGATCACAGGCGCAGAAATTGACTCCGTGAAATTAAATTAAGGAAGACCCATATGGTATGGGGTGTTTATTGACTATTACTTGATTTTCCGATGAGCTAAATTAGTCTTTAACTGCCATTGTTGGGATTTTGTGTTGCTTGTAACAATAGGTTATGGTGTCTGTTTGGGAAGTACTCGACTACGCATTCATACAGGTATGCAAAATCCCATCGTAATGATAAAGGATGTAAATTAGGAGAGGAAGCAGGAATACAGGTCTGACCAGCCAAACGGTGTGTGTTTGTCAGTGTTTATGTTGCAATTGTGTGTGTGTGTGTGTTAAGAGAGGTCGGGAATGAGAGGAGGTGAAGGGGGATGGGGTCGCGTGCATCAAACACAAGAGAAAACGCACGGCCGAGACTCAGCAAGCGGCCAAAGGGCAAGAGGAGGGAGGAGAGGGCAGATTTTGGCATGCTTGTGTTGCTACACCTGCTCCAGAACCAGATTAACTCACCCTCACTATTGAGTGTCTTATCCCTAGAAACATGCTAGCATATGTGAGCCGTTTTGTTTGTTTTGTTTCTGTCCGTTTAGAGATTAGTGCTACTGGAAACCATGTGTTGTGTGTGTGTGTACGCACCAATGTCACGTGTTTGAAACTTCCCAGGGCACCCTTGCAAAAACAAAACATTTCTCGCAGCCACCAGACAGGAGTTTAAAATCCTTTTTGAACCTAGCAAGTTAAGCGTTGAAGGAGCTGATTTTGATGTTATCATCTGCTGGAGCTTTGAGAATTGATTCGCTGAAAGATGCAAATTCTGGCATCGTCTGCTCAAACCAGTATATTTGTATTGTGTGTGTGTATAATGTGTGTGTGTATATATATATATAATATGATACATATACACAGTGGGGCAAAAAAGTATTTAGTCAGCCACCAATTGTGCAAGTTTTCCCACTTAAAAAGATGAGAGAGGCCTGTAATTTTCATCATAGGTATACCTCAACTATGAGAGACAAAATGAGAAAAAAAATCCAGAAAATCACATTGTAGGATTTTTAAAGAATAATTGGTAAATTCCTCGGTAAAATAAAAATTTGGTCACCTACAAACAAGCAAGATTTCTGGCCCTCACAGACCTGTAACTTCTTCTTTAAGAGGCTCCTCTGTCCTCCACTCGTTACCTGTATTAATGGCATCTGTTTGAACTTGTTATCAGTATATAAAAGACACCTGTCCACAACCTCAAACAGTCACACTCCAAACTCCACCATGGCCAAGACCAAAGAGCTGTCAAAGGACACCAGAAACAAAATTGTAGACCTGCACCAGGCTGGGAAGACTGAATCTGCAATAGGTAAGCAGCTTGGTGTGAAGAAATCAACTGTGGGAGCAATTATTAGAAAAATGGAAGACATACAAGACCACTGAAAATCTCCCTCGATCTGGGGCTCCACGAAAGATCTCACCCCGTGGGGTCAAAATAATCACAAGAACTGTGAGCAAAAATCCCAGAACCACACGGGGGGACCTAGTGAATGACCTGCAGAGAGCTGGGAACAAAGTAACAAAGGCTACCATCAGTAACACACTGCGCTGCCAGGGACTCAAATCCTGCAGTGCCAGACGTGTCCCCCTGCTTAAGCCAGTACATGTCCAGGCCCGTCTGAAGTTTGCTAGAGAGCATTTGGATGATCCAGAAGAGGATTGGGAGAATGTCATATGGTCAGATGAAACCAAAATAGAAATTTTTGGTAAAAACTCAACTTGTCGTGTTTGGAGGAGAAATAATGCTGAGTTCCATCCAAAGAACACCATACATACTGTGAAGCATGAGGGTGGAAACATCATGCTTTGGTGCTGTTTTTCTGCAAAGGGACCAGGAAAACTGATCCGTGTAAACGAAAGAATGAATAGGGCCATGTATCGTGAGATTGAGTGAAAAACTCCTTCCATCAGCAAGGGCATTGAAAAAGAAACGTGGCTGGGTCTTTCAGCATGAAAATGATCCCAAACACACCGCCCGGGCAACGAAGGTGGCTTCGTAAGAAGCATTTCAAGGTCATGGAGTGGCCTAAGGGGGGGGGGGGCCAGTCTCCAGATCTCAACCCCATAGAAAATCTTTGGAGGGAGTGGAAAATCCGTGTTGCCCAGCGACAGCCCAAAACATTACTGCTCTAGAGGAGATCTGCATGGAGGGATGGGCCAAAATACCAGCAACAGTGTGAAAACCTTGTGAAGACTTACAGAAAACGTTTGACCTTTGTCATTGCCAACAAAGGGTATATAACAAAGTATTGAGATGAAATTTTGTTACTGACCAAATACTTATTTTCCACCATAATTTGCAAATAAATTCTTTAAAAATCATACAATGTGATTTTCTGGAATTTTTTTTTTCATTTTGTCTCTCATAGTTGAGGTATAACTATGATGAAAATTAAAGGCCTCTCTCATCTTTTTAAGTGGGAGAACTGGCACAATTGGTGGCTGACTCTCTAAATATTTTTTTCCCCATGTATATATATAATGTGTGTGTTTACAATTTATATATATATATATAATCTCACAAAACACACCCAGCTGTAATATACGTGTTTGTTTAGAATATTTATCTAAATTCATTTTTTCTATGAATATATAAATTATACATTATATAGAATTACATTAAAATAAATTCAATTATATTATTTATAGTAAATATGTTAAAATATAATAAATATATAATATATAAAATGATACAATAAAATATAACCATAAATTTTTATATATAAACATATATCATATATTTATTAATAAAACGATAATATATTACAGATAAAAATGTATGATATATTATATGTATAGATACATTTAAAGCTCCATTGTAGCTCTGAAGTGTCATAGATGATCAAATTCAAACCTGGCAAGTTTACAAATATGAGTGAGAACCAGTAAATCAATTTTTTCTCTCTTTTGTCTATGGCAGAGGTCGACACAAAGCGCCATTTGTCATTTTTCACTATGCCAAATCAAACCCCTTAAAACAATTATTATATGCACAATTCCCTTTTCAAATCATTGTTTGCAGTAATATCCCCTCATTTTCACAAAGTATTGCTCTGAGAGCAAAAAGCACCATAACAGCGGCCCAAACTGCATCATTGCATTGAGCATGTGTTCAACCGCACAGCATGCCCCGCTGAAAGTGCACACTGATCCACGCTGCACAGTCACAGTCTTCTGCGCCGCACTATCAATTGGTTTCGCAAATAAGCCAATCTTCTCTGATGTCCAGAGATTTCCGCAGATAATTGGTCACAGTTTAGTTGAGTAGCACAGTTACGCCCTGCTTTTGTAGCGGTTAACTTCCCATGCAGCCCAAATGAAATCAGTAGTAATTTTGGTGGGAAATGTGCAATGGTGCGTGGTAAAGTGTGTTAAATTGAGAAGATTATTGCACTTTTGTTGGTAGCTGAATGCATTATCAGATTAGCCAAAATCTTTAATAAACAAATATGCAAGGGTTGGGGAAGGTATGCAATGTGCATATTTTTCATGTGGACTCCTATCTAAATAAAACATTCATCATCATTGCATATGCTTGTGTATATTGTGAACTTCACGTTTGAATATCAGCATGAATCAGAACTGCGGCGTACACGACTTACACTTTCAGTCTGTTCCTTACACCAAGTTTCATATATAACTTTAACAGATTTAGTATGTAGAAAATTAGTCATATGAACTGCTTTTATGTTAGTTTTAGGAGCTTGACAAGTCACCTGAAAGCACCTGGAAGCTGAATAAATAAGCTTTCCATTGATGTATGGTTTGTTAGGATACGACAATATTTGGCTGAGATACAACTATTTGAAAATCTGGAATCTGAGGGTGCAAAAAAATCCAAATATTGAGAAAATGGCCTTTAAAGTTGTCCAAATGAAGTTCTTAGCAATGCACATTACTAATCAATAATTAAGTTTTGATATATTTACAGTAGGAAATTTACAAAATATCTTTCATGGAACATGATCTTTAATTAATATCCTAATGATTTTTGGCATAAAAGAAAAGTCGATAATTTTGACCCATACAATGTATTTTTGGCTATTGCTACAAATATACCCCAGCGACTTAAGACTGCTTTTGTGCTCCAGGGTCACATATGGAGCAGCCTGGGCTTTCTCCAATATAGAGTGACATTCAAAAGTTTAAGGCTGGTAAGAACTTTTTTTTATGTGTTTTTTTTAATTTTTTATAAGAAGTCTTTTATGCACGTCAAGGCTGCATTTATTTGAAGTAAAAACTGTAATACTGTGAAATATTATTACCATTTAAATGTTAATATTTTGTCAAATGCTCGCATGATCCTTCAAAAATCATTCTAATAGGTTTTTGTATGTTTTGATGCTCCAAGTAAACATTGTCTATGATAATTATCAATGTTTAAAACATTCGTGCTGTCCAGTATTTTGGTGGAAACTGATCCTTTTATTTTCAGGATTCTTTGATGAGTAGAACGTTCATAAGAACAGCATTTATTTGAAATGGAAATCTTTTTATAACATTGTAAAACTCTTGACCGTCACTTTTGACCAATTACAATAAATGTATTACTTTCTTTCAAAATGGAAGTGTAAGTAATTTTGTGTCCCATTGTGTTTTAGGTTACATGAGGGTGAACAGACGATAATATCCTCTCTATCCCCTTAAATCTGTTTCTTCGCAAAACACATTCATTTGATGGGAATTCGACAACAAACAAAACCCCTGTGAACAAGTCGGCACTCGACGGCTCATGAATTTCAGATGAAGATCCTTTGAATCATATTTACAGAGCTCTCTAACACCGCGTCGGGTCATTGTGGCGGCTCTGGGGTCTTAGTTTGTTTTGCCACCAGTTTTTGTGATGTCATAATGGGTCATTTGCTATTTTCATGGATCAACTGTGGCGTGTATTAGCGCCGATCAAAGCACGCTTTGTGCGTGTCGGTGTGTTTGAGGTGTGGCAGTGCGGTGGGAGTGTCTTTCAGAGGCGAAGGGACACCCGGATTTTCTCCCTGAGAGATTAAGGCAGAGGCCAGGCCTCCTCGCTGGGTGCAGACAGATTAGGAAACTCCCGGCTCAGACACGGATCGTGTCAAGTGTGGTGATGGAGTGTGTACTTGTGTGTGTGTGTGTGTGTGTTGGTTTGCGTGAAGGACTCTTGATCACGCCAACCGCTGTGTTACTTTCCCAATTGCCTGTCATCATGCACCCAGCACAATCGCAGAACTTCTGTCGAAGATGTGCTGAAGGTGCCATTAAAAATGCATTACTTTTTTTGATATCCCGTGCATTTTCCCAACAGGGTTTCCGGGAAGGCACCTCTTCCTTTCCAAACAATAGCAAAATCTCCATATAAGCTGTAATACATTTTTTTTTGTTCTAGAATCAGGAATCTCTATTTCTTTGAAGCCCAGCAGCTATGTTATTCTTTTGTTTATTATGTAAAAAGAATACAGATTATTTTTAATAATTTTTTTAATGAATTATTTGTAATTTTTATAAGGTTTACAGCATGAAGGAAACGGAAAAAATAACCAAATGAATTAATAAATAAATACTGAACAACAGGAGGTATTGATAAAATAATTCAAATAATTTGAATTGAATGAATTAATAAATAAATAATTAATCAGTTAATACTGATATTACGTTTATTATTTAGGATTTATTTATTTTTATATGATTTGTTTCATGGAGGAAAAATAACAAAAATAAAAAATAAGTAAATATATATACATTGTAAATATTTATATAAAAATTTTGAACAAAAGAGAGGGGGGAATGATTAAACAACAATAAATTATAAATTTAAATAACTAAAAATAATGTCAGTTAATAAATTCTTTTAAAAATGATTAGATTATCATTTTAATGGGGATTCAAGGTGGATGAAAAAAGAAAAAAAAAATTTATAAATATATTTGAACACACAAGGAGGAAAATCAATCAATCGGTTCATACATAAAAGTAAACCACTAAAATGCACAAACATTGGTAAACAAAGTTTTTACATTTTGCAGGAAAATAACTTGCTATTCTCCATTAACCATACAAAAACTATATTTTAGACAATATTCACAATAGTAATGTAATTATGATGAAGTTTGTCCTTGTTTGAGTAGGGCACTAGTTTTATTTGGGTTCTATTCATAACAAACAGCTTTGTGGTTTTTTTTATGCTTAATACATAAGAAACAGTGGCATTGACCCATGGCTGCTTTGTCCTAAATCCCTCATGCATCTGAGAATGGCAGATACCACACCGTTTGAGGATTTAGTCGGAAATAATCTAGCACGCATTTAAGCGAAAACGAGGTATGGGAATTAAAAGGTAATTATCCCCCCTGATGGGCTTCTGGATCGTCGCTGTTTCCCGACTGTCGCCAAAATAGCTGCGATGTGGATACAGTAGAAGCCGGCGGAGGCGTTCAGCTGCTGCTTCTCTTTCTCTCCGTCTCTCTGTGTGCTTTTGAAATATGGCAGTGCTCTTCACATGAAAAGAGCTCTTCAAACTTAAACCGCTTTCAATGCTCTCCAGTCCTGCTGTAACATCACATTACCGACTGCGGCTCTTTATTTACTCTCATTGACTCACCAAAGGCACACAGACACATTTTTCTCCATTTGGGAAGTGCGCTAACTGAGTTTCTTGGTTTTGCGGTGGGGGGCTTTTGCTCCCTTCAGGTCCTCCTGAGGAGTTTCTACATGGGAGTAATTACGACATGATTGGTGTTCGAGTGGTTTTAGTTGGAACTAAATGAATGTGTTGGGCGAGTTCATATTTCATGATCTCTTTCATGCTTCCTGACAAAGGCAGGATGCTTTTGTTGCCTAAATCGAAGAGCACGGGATAGGTTTTAGGAGTTCAAATAATGTGTTTTATCTTTTTTGTGATGCCCCAAAGAATCATGGGAGATGTAGTTTGGTCGCACGTCATAAACTCACTAAAACAATAGCATGTAATAGTATGTTCCGATTAGACGTTTACAGGGTGGATAAAAGAGAAAACAAAAACAAACAGTAAATAAGCTAATAAATAAATAAACAATCTGTTAAAGCACTAGGTTACCTAAAAATGTACGTTTGTTGAAGATTTACCCTCAGACCATCCAAGAAGTAGGCATTCTCCTCTGCAGTGAATGGGTGCCGTCAGAATGAGAGTCCAAACAGCTGATAAAAACATCACAATAATCCACACCACTCCAGTCCATCAATTAATGTATTAAGAAGCCAAAAGCTGCATGTTTGTAAGAAACAAATCCCTATTAATTCAAAATTTGAACTTTCAGACCTGTTGTTTCGTGGCTATAAATAGACGTTTCCTTATTGCCTATAGTGCTTTCTCCAATTAAGAATTTGACGTTGTTCACCGTTGTTCACTGACGAGCTGCGCATAACATGCGCAAAATATGATCGTGGTTTTTGTGCAGCTTGTCAGTGAACAACGGCTCTGTGTAGTTAATGCTGCTCAATGTGAAAGCCCGCAGGTGATGGAGATTTACCGCCGATTACAGAACCGGCTTTACTGATAAGATGCGCGTTAAATATCGCATGTGATTTATCATGCAGCCCTAGTTTAATGTCATCCTCCAAGCAGTCTTCATAAATCTCACACGTCTCCTCTTTCAGTTTCAGATGAGATCTCAACAGTCTCAACCTGTGCTCAGACTTCCCAAGATACTAAAGTCTGCAATCAAAAGTCAGAGATCTCAATATAAACTCAAACATTTCACACCAAATAGCTGCTATCCACATTCATTTTATAGCTCTATACTCATATATGTGTCAATCGTGTCATACAACATGTCTAGATTTAATTCTCCAAACACATTTAATGAGAAACATCTGAGATAAAATTCATATTCAAAGTCAAAAGACCCCATTTTCCACTGACATCAGCTAGGCTGTGTGGCTTACAGGTTAATGTTATATATGTTAATAAATGGTTTCAGGCTACTGTCAGTCTCCTCAAAAGTAGGTGCAGGAGGCGTTTCAGGATGGGACCATTCTAGAATATAATGCCCACTTTTCAATATCCAATCAATTCCTGATGGATAGAATCATAATGTCAAATTTATGAAATGCTGTTTCATATTGACTTTAGCTAAGAAGTCTCTGAAGTCTCTTGAGTTTTAAAAGCTCATCTCAGAGCAATTAAAAAGCCCTTTGGGTGGTGATTCAATCTGATCGGGCCACTTGAGGTTTCATACTTATATGAACACATAACATACTGTATACTGTCTGTTTCTCTTTCTTCTCACCCCATGTTATTATCTGATGGTAAGGCAGGGCTTTTCCACTCTGAATGTTTAACAAAGCTCCGTCTCCCATAACGGCACGGCAGTCTAATCCCAGAGCTGTTTTTATCACACAGAAATGCACTCGAATCCACACGCCCATAATCTCCGTCTCCCACACTCGTTTAGCCACCGTTTATGGACACAGACTCTGACGAATAGATTTCGCAGCTGTTTTGAAGTGTTTTTATTTGTTTGGGTTACAGCGGCCACATGAACGCTTACAATGAAACCGCTGTGTAAAACGGGAAAGGTCGGCGTCTGGGTGTGTGTGTGTGTGTGTGTGTGTGTGCCACGCAGAGCTCTGTACTTCATCATGCTCTCTCTCTCTCTCTCTCTCTCTCTCTCTCTCCTCTCTCTCTCTCTCTCTCTCTCTTCTCTCTCTCTGTGTGTGTATGTCTGTCTTTTGTTTGTCTCCAGGTCTCTTACTCTCTGGGCCTCTGAGTAGTTTTCATGCAATTGTCTGCTCCTGTTTTCCCTCTTGTTCGTCTGTGTCTCAACTCCTCACTCGTTTTCTCTCTCATCTGCTTCGAGCATGTGGTAGGGGCTGTGTCTTGAGGTTGCGAAATGCAATTTGGATTGTTAGCTACAAAACGAGGGTCAAGAGGGCACATGGTAGCAAAACCAATTTGCCTTTTGTGTTTCTGTCCATAAAGTTCAGGAACCCTTTAACAACTCACCTCAACGTTCTAAGTGTACAGCATAGTGAGCTGACCTGCTGTCTGCTCGCCCACGTAGGGAGCTATCCAATGTGAATGGATATGTCAAAGTGACTGCATTGGATCAGATAAGGCTGAGGTGCCAAGTTTTCTTTTGGGGAAGTGCAACTGAGACACTTTAAAGGAAGTGTAGGATGATTGGTTCCCAAAAAACATTTTGTTACTGCTGGTTGAATTGAAATCTCTTGAAATATATTTAAATTTCTGTTATATCTTTTATATTATGTTTATATGATTATATATAATTATTATATATTAAAGGGGGTCATATGGCTGCTGCCTAAACAAGAACATTTATTGGTCCACCTCCATGTATTGGTGGAATGCAATGCTGGTAAGTTAACGGTTTAAGGTTCAAATAAAAACATTATTTTAACAACGTGTAGCGCAGTAGTTTGCATGAATCTATGAAGCCTTTCTGTAACGCGTTGATTTTTACAAAGCTCATAGTTCTGAAAATTGAGGTGTGCTCTGATTGGCCAGCTAATCCAGTGTGTTGTGATTGGCCGAAGACCTCAAGCATGTGACGGAAATCTTACACCCCTTACCATACTGTGATACCATGTCCCAGCGCGACGAGACAAAACCAATAAAAACCCATTACAAACAAGGCATTTGTTGAGCCAGGGGACATAATTACTGATTATAATGACTTGTAATGTCTTTTTACGTGTTGCGTTGCGTTGCATTGCGCTGCTTAAACATAAAACCATGTCTGGAGAAAGACAAACAACAAGTGCTACTCTACACTACTCAAAACTTTTAATATCTTTAATATATATACAAACGTAACTGTACAGCCGGCATTGTAGTCTACTCTAACAGGATCAGGAAACAGTCCTCCATAAAATGTGTGGCACACATCTGAATATTTGGGTTTTTTTGAAGTGTTGGTTCTTTTTCTGGAACAGTGTTGTAAATACAACGTAACCACTGATTTCTAGTCAGTCCTCTTTTGGTGAGGCCAAACAAAGTAGTTTCAGTTTCACAACGAAACTGCGTCACACACCGCAGCCTTGAGTGAGCAGAGGCAGGTGGGCTAGAGAACTGCGCGGCCGTCGGATTCGATGAAGGAGTGTCTGGCGGGCTTGCGGCAACCACATGTGACGGACTCCGCTTCGTCCACGGTTGTTGAAACCGATCCGGCGGGACTCCCTAAGTTGAGTATGTATTCCCCCTCCGCGGACCAGCACGGATCGACATGCATGATGAAGCCATATTGTCCTCTTTTGGAAAGACCAAACAAAGTAGTTTCGTTTCACAACGAAAAACACAGCGCTTAAGACATGGCGGCGGCAAACAACAATAAAACTACAGCAAGAATAAAAGTTACTCCTTCTTTGCGTGAACATTTGGGCGGCGTTATGCAATCTTCCCACATAGTGAGGTAGATATTTGGGGGCGTGTTAGAACGAGCTGTTTTAGGTAGGTGTGGTTGACTCTTCACTTTTATAAAGAATATCTCTTTGGAGACAAGATCTTTTATGCACCAAGAGCTGTAACATCCAAAGAGAAAGGAGAAAAATTTAAAATAGCATCATAGACCTAATCTAATATTAATTTAGGGGGAAATAAAAACACTCTATATAAAAACTATTATTAGGTGTATATTAATTTGTTATATTTACATAAAAAACATTTTAAAGGCAATGGGGTTGAATGGTTGTTATTTTTTATATAATATATAATATCTATATATATAGATATATAGATATCTAGATATATATTTTATCATTAAATTGTTTTAAGTCAGTAAAAGATTTTTTTTTAACTGAATTTTATTCTGCAGGAATCATTTAAATTGAACAAAATGTGCCGTAAAGACTATATATTTTTAACACTATATTTTAAATTAAATATTGTTCTTTTCTCAACTTCGGTATCACAGATCTGGAATAAATGTCACAGTTTTCAAAAAAAAATTAAGCAGCACAACTCTTTTCAACATTGATAATAAGAAATGTTTCGTAATTTCTGAAGGATCATGTGACACTGAAGACTAGAGTAATGATGCTGAAAATTCAGCTTTGCATCCCAAGAATAAATTACATTTTAAAATATATTTGAATAGAAAACAATTCTTTTAAATTGTAATAATATTTCACAAAATTTTTTACTGTATTTTTTAGTTAATAAATGCAGCCTTGGAGAGCATAATGTCCTTTAAATGTTGCAGTTTGATTTGGTTTTGCATCTGCAGTAAAAACAAGTTATATTGACATTTTGCATGTGCTTTTAGAAAACAAATATAAACACAACCTAATATCCAACTAATAACCAAATATAAAACGTCTCCAAAACTTTATAAAAAATTCAGACGTTTTTGTAAATTCAATGTATCTTTTCTTTAAAGTTGCACTTTGCTACTGATCATTTTTGGTGCTTCAAATCCATAAACTGCACATTATGGTTAAGTTAAAAAAAAATTTCAAGTCTAAGTTTCTAGAAGGTTTTTTAAAAAAGTTCTAATGCACTGAATAACGGCAACCAAAATGCAGTGCTGTGAAAGCAGTGTAAAAGCATTTTTTACTTGCTGGGTCACTAGGTTTTGGAACAGAACTACCATAGTGTGTAGACGAGTCATTTAGATTGTAAAATTAGCACCCGTGACAGAGCTCACCCGCTCGCTCGCTCTCTCCCTGGAGATCTCCAGTCTCTCTGCATTGATTTACTCTTCTAGCTAATAAGGAGGCGTGCCTGCGGCTGGTTGGCGAGGGAGTGTTCACTAGAGCTATGTGTGTGCATCTGTGTTGGGTTCTGTTTACAGCAGAGGGTCTTCCCAGGCCGGTTTTGGGAGGATGTAGCCCACTCTCTCTCTCTCTTCAGGCCTCTGCGCACACATCCTGAGCATCTTCTCATGTAGCACTTTAATGACAGTGATCTCTGCCGAGAGGGACACCCAGACGGACTCGCTTATTCAAGCCAAAATCTGCTTCTCCACATGCCGCTATCTCTGTGAACACCCTCTTCCTTTCTCTCTCTCTCTCTCGCTCTCTCTCTCTCTCTCTCTCACCACAGTTGTCCGTACTTTCTACTCTTCCCCTGTACTTCCTTTAATTCTGTTCTGTTCTCCACTTCCCGTTTGTCTTGTGGCATATATTTATTTTTGTGCTTTCATCAACAGAGGGTGAGAAATCTGAAGGGTAAAGCAGAAGTCTCTGACGTTGATGTAATTTTATATCATATATCACATCATATTCACACAGACACACAATAATAAAATAAATAAAATATAAAATCTTAAACTTAGTTACAAAGTTAACTAAAACTTAAAAAAAAAAAAATCAAAGAAAAAAAAAAAAATAAATGATTATACAAAAAAATAAACTCTCTAGTTTTAAGCCTGCACAATTAAATGTGACCATTTTATTTATTAAAAAAAACTTTTAGTCCAAGAATTACACTTAATTTTTATTTATTTTTTTTATAAATATGGTAAAACCATTATCCCTTTTGCACCCGAATGATGTGAGCTTAATTTTTTCTGCTCCTGCTGTTCTAGAGTCAGCTTTTCCTTTCTGACCAGTAAGTAATTATGGGCTGGATTTGAGAAGAGGAAGCTGATCCTAGTGCAGCAATTATGGGCAGTGTTTTCCCAGCCCAGCAATCCGACTTCCCTATCAGTATATGTTCAGATATGTCACCATCATGCTCCGCTCTCCCCATCCTTACATGCACACACACACTCATTCTCCTGTCCTTCAGCCCTCTTCTGTCCATCGTTTCTCTCATTTACTCTCTGCATGTCTCTAAGCTTCCCCCTCTCGCTCTCGTTGCCTGTTTTTCTTTTCGCTTCGCGCTCTCTCTCGTTCCCCTTTGACACTGTGTGGGAGTGAGATTTGCAGGGTAGATTATAGAGTGTGTAATAGTGTGTGTCAGAGGCAGGGCTGCCACTGTAATTGGTGCCTTTACTCCACAGCTGTCTGAGCCCAGCAGCATCTGTTTCACTGATCACGCACGTACATGCGACTTGTCGAGCGGGTAAACCCACCAGAGCATCTATTGCGTGCTTCGGGTTATTGATTTTTTCTTAAGTGAAAGAATCTCAGCTATGTGTGTCACTGAAGTCTTAAGGATGGACAGCATCTGTGGCATGCCATCAACTACCACAGGAAACAATTTTGACTTCCTTTTGGAAAAAAAAAGAAACACGGAAACTTATTTACAGTAATGCACTTGCAATGCATAGCAGGCATGCACGGAGCAGCGCAGATAATATAAAAAATATGCGACTAACTATTTATAACCCTCAAGAGTTAACAAAAATATAATTTCCTTAACAAAAATATCATTTGTTCTCACTCATGCCTTTCTAAATTCATTGTCAATACAATCATAAAAAATACAATCATAAGCCACAATTATTAGTCCAAATTTTATGTGTTTTTATCACAAAGTCACCAGTATTGAATGTTATAGTATAAGTTAAAGAAGTTAGCTTAAAGAAGAAACAACTGACTTCAAAAAGGAAATCAGGAGCCATTCAAACTAATTAAAGAAAGATTAGACCTAAAATGATTTCTTATGTGGACAATGTTGTCGTTATAGCCCTCATCTGTCTTTTACGTCAAGATAAACGGCTGATATCTTTGGTGTTATCAAATGCTGTTAGTTCATCGAGCATCGGAATTTCATGAAATGTGGCATGTTTACTCAGAATATCCTGTTTTCCTTGCTTGCCAAGTTTAGTAAAAATTAGACCTTGTGCTCAAAATATATAGGCCAATTCATCATTTTGGGTTACACCCCAAAATATGTTGACCCCCTATCTGCTAAAGAGTTAAATGAGTCAAAAGGGTGAACTTTTTTTTATTTTTTTATTTATTTATTTTTTTTTAGAACAACTCAAATCTCCTTCACACTTCCACATATTTACCACGGGCAGTTGTCACAAAAGAACACATGAGAAAACCATATGGTGGTGTTGGTTCAAAGTGGGGCTACGCATGTTAACTCCTCAGTTTAAAGGTGTCATGGATTTGTAAGCCAAAGGGGAAGTTTCGGCACTTAAAATAAGTGTGGTACTAACAAACCCAATCCCAAACAAACAAAGTGGGACACTGTAAAAATTGTGAATAAAAACAGAATGCAATGATGTGGAAGTTTCAAATTTCAATATTTTATTCAGAATACAACATGGATGACATATCAAATGTTTAAACTGAGAAAAGGTATCATTTTAAGGGAAAAATAAGTTGATTTTAAATTTCATGGCATCAACCACATCTCAAAAAAGTTGGGACAAGGCCATGTTTACCACTGTGTGGCATTCCCTCTTCTTTTTATAACAGTCTGCAAACGTCTGGGACTGAGGAGACAAGTTGCTCAAGTTTAGGAATAGGAATGTTGTCCATTCTTGTCTAATACAGGCTTCTAATTGCTCAACTGTCTTAGGTCTTCTTTATCACATCTTCCTCTTTATGATGTGCCAAATATTTTCTATGGGTGAAAGATCTAGACTGCAAGCTGGCTATTTCAGTACCCGGATCCTTCTACGCATCCATGATGTTGTAATTGATGCAGTATAAGGTCTGGCATTGTCATGTTGGAAAATACAAGGTATTCCCTGAAAGAGACGGCGTCTGGATGGGAGCATATGTTTTTCTAAAACTTGGATATACCTTTCAGCACTGATGGCGCCTTTCCAGATGTGTAAGCTGCCCATGCCACACGCACTCATGCAACCCCATACCATCAGAGATGCAGGCTCTGAACTGAGCGCTGATAACAACTTGGGTTGTACTTGTCCTCTTTAGTCCGGTTGACATGGCGTCCCAGTTTTCCAAAAAGAACTTCAACTTTTGATTCGTCTGACCACAGAACAGATTTCCACTTTGCCACAGTCCATTTTAAAAGAGCCTTGGCCCAGAGAAAACGCCTGCGCTTTCTGGATCATGTTTAGATATGGCTTATTTTTTAACCTATAGAGTTTTAGCCGGCAACGGCCAATGGCACGGTGGATTGTGTTCACCGACAATGTTTTCTGGTAGTATTCCTGAGCCCATGTTGTGATTCCCATTACAGTAGCATTCCTGTATGTGATGCAGAGCCGTCTAAGGGCCCGAAGATCACGGACATCCAGTATGTTTTTCCGGCCTTGACCCTTACGCACAGAGATTGTTCCAGATTCTCTGAATCTTTGGATGATATTATGCACTGTAGATGATGATAACTTCAAACTCTTTGCAATTTTTCTCTGAGAAACTCCTTTCTGATATTGCTCCACTATTTTTCGCCGCAGCATTGGGGGAATTGGTGATCCTCTGCCCATCTTGACTTTTAAGAGACACTGCCACTCTGAGAGCCAATTGACCAATCATGTTGCCAATTGACCTAATAAGTTGCAAATTGGTCCTCCAGCTGTTCCTTATATGTACATTTAACTTTTCCGCCCTCTTATTGTACCGTACCAACTTTTTTGGAAAGTGGAGCTTATGAATCAAAATGAGCAATATTTGGCATGACATTTCAAAAGTCCAACTTTCAACATTTGATATGTTCTATATTCTATTGTGAATAAAATTTAAGTTTATGAGATTTGTAAATTATTCCATTCCTTTTTTACTCACAGTTTGTACAGTGTCCCAACTTTTTTGGAATTGGGTTTGTACATTTGTATTGCTTTTTTGGCCTTTTTGGAGCTTGACAGCCCCTGCGTTCTGTCGTTGTATGGAAAAGAGCAGCATCAATGAAGAAAGAAAAATTTTGCAGTTCAATTCATTTGTTTTGTTAACTAAAGAATTCATGTGTTCCGAACAGCTTCACATTTCTGCTTTATACACACTGAGGAACAAGACAAAAGTATTTTCAGCGGTTGACAGAATAAGCCACAGATGCTGCTGATAGAGCTTAAATAGTGTTTATCCTCAAATATTGCTCAAAAACTGGATGATAGATAAATTGGTTATTTGGATATTCTACAAAAACATTATCTTGTGTGCACACACATCCTTTGAAATCAAAACGTTTCGCTGCTAAATGCAAATGTGACCAGACATCTGCTGGAAGTAGTTGTGCATAAATGAATGTCTCTTTTCTTCTGTCTTGATCACCACACGTTGAGATGAGTGATTGCGTATTCTTCCCCACTATAAAGCCCAAAAATGGTCTTCTGCTCCCATTTTGCAGTTCTGATACGATTGCGTTCCAATGTGTTTCTCTATAATTGAATCTCTTTTGATTTATGATGATGCTGCCAGGGTCTCGTGGTGCACTGTAGGTTGTGGTAATAAAAGAAGATTTTTTTTTTTTTAGAGATGGGGATTGTGGTGCAATAACAGCCGTTTCCAAGTAATTGAGAGTTTTCAAGGATCAAATATGTTCTCTTGTTCCACTGCCATGTTGTTTGCCTTCGTGTGTCAAACCTGTTTTGCCACATTGATGGGGCTGAGGTGAGCTGCCAACCGCGGTAACTCACTCGCTCCCCGTCATTCTTTCACTGTGTATGTTGCCTCGGGCGTTTGGATACTGTACTGAGGGTCGCAGTAAACATTAAAGGGTTTCAGATTTCTTTTTGGATTGAGAGGGGATTGGGGACGGGCCTACAGCTACTACAGCAAGATAACAGCATTAGATTGTGTGGGCCTGCTCTTCAGGGCTACATCTGCAGAAGTTGAGCTCAAGTGAGCACTAGCATGGCAATGTCGTTGTTTTGGGTAAAGAGAGAGACACTGATAACCAGCATGGAAAAAGACAGAACCGAACTCATTAGTGGTGCACTCGAGGAAAAAAAAAAAAGTGTTTTTTTTTTTTTTTTTGCACTGCTTGTTCAGAAATAAATGAGCTATGCAATTCTTTTTGTCAAGATTTCATTGCACTGAAATTCATTTGTGTTCCGCTTCATTATTAATTTTTGTTGCATTACCTGAAACTGGGCAGTGGTTTCCAGTCCCAGCATGTTGCAAGGGACTGGATTGGGAGTGTAAATTTAAGTGTTGTTTTATGTGTTTCTGAGAAGGATGAAGAAAGAGGAAAATTGATAGTTGTTTAATGTAGTATTTAGATGCGTTTTGATTATTTTTTTTAGTTGTTTTTGTGTTACTGTTGGTATGGTGATACACTTGTTTTTTTTTGGTTTTTTCTTAAATTTAGGTAACGTTACACTACAATTAAAGGGGTTATATGATGCGATTTTAAGTTTTCCTTTGTCTTTGTAGTGTTACAAGCTGTTCGTGCATATAAGATCTGTAAAGTTGCAAAGACTAAAGTCTCAAATCCAAAGATATATTCTTTATAAGAGTCAGCCACGCCTACCTAAAACAGCTCGTTCTAACACACCCCCACATATCTACATCACAATGTGGGAAGATTTGCATAACGCTGCCCAAATGTTCATGCAAAAAAAAGAAGGCGTAACTTTAATTTTTGCTGTTGCTGCCACTGCCATGTTGTGGATATGCTGTGTGTTTCATTGTGAAAGCGAAAACTACTTTGTTTGGCCTAAAAGAGGACATGACTAGAAATCAGTGGTTTAGTTGTATTTACAACACTGTTCCGGAGCAGTTCAACCCAAATATTCAGATGTTTCCTGAACCAGTAGCCTACACTGCGTCTTTGGCACAAAGGCTGTTTCTATAAAGTTGGGCAGTTCCAACTTTGCAAGGACAGTCTGTCGCTTCTTACTCTCAGCCTGTAAGTACGTTTTTTTTAATTTTTAAAATAATTTGCCACGGATGATTCCCAAAGCGAGTTTTTTGAGCAGAGTAGAGTAGGGCTTGTTGTTTGTCGTTTTTCCGATCACAAATGCAGACATGGTTTATGTCTTACGCGGCGCGATACGCAATGCAACGCAACGCGTAAATAGACAGTATAAGTCATTATAATCAGTAATTATGTCCCCACTGGATGCAACAAATGCCTCATTTGTAATGGGTTTTATTGGTTTTGTCTCGTGTTTCACGCCCGTTCTGTCGTTTGGTCCCTTTGTCGCCTCTGCTCGTTGACTGTCCTTGTCCTCGGCCATATCGCCTACTTCCATACACGCATTGCAGTGCTGGGCAAACACGCCTGCGCCAATCAGACGTACCACACGCTTTTTTAGAGGACACTCTCGTAGAGATTTGTGAGGCTGTGAAATCGACGCGTTTCAGAAAGGCAGGGCATAGAGGAGCAACAATAATGTACATTATGCGGTTTAAGGTTCAAAAAACGTATTCTTTTTCATATAAACACATTGCATTACACCAAATACACAAAATAATGTTCTTTTTAGCAACGCCATATGACCCCTTTAAAGTTTGGGGCCAGTAAGATTTACTTTTTATATATCGTTTACGTGCGAAATCAAGAAATGAATGCTTTATTCAGCACCGGACACTGTATTAAATTTATCCAGGAATTTAACATTTATGGTTACCAGAAGATTTCTCTTTCAAATAAATGCTGTTTTTTAAACTTTCTATTCATCACAGAATCTTAAAGTTCACAGTTTCCACAAAAATATCAAAACAGCTGTTTTCAACACTGATAATAAAAAGAAATGTTTTCTGTGCACCAAATCAGCATTTTAATAAAAACATTACAAACCCAACATTTTTGAACTTAGTCAATGTTTTTGGTTATATCAGCTAAATTATATTGAGCTGAATTCAGTATATTCAAATGTTTTTGAGGAAATGTAAAAACTTGTTCAGTGTTCAAGTTAAGTTACAGTATATTGTAAACAGTTTCCAGAGGTTCTCATTGTGGTGAAGAGTGGAGCTTGTGCTCAGGTTGTGGGAGGATGTTGCATGCAAGTGTTTTTTTGATTGTCTGACAAAGAGAATGAGCCGATGACCGTATACAATTTGCAGATTATTCTATGTGGTGTCCCTGGCAGTAATTCTTCTTACCTAGTTAAGACTAATAGTTAGGAGAGCACATTTTGCATGCAAATGCGATGGAAAAGTAAGAAGCTACTAGCTGTTGTTGATTGCATAACGTATCATGCATCTGTGTATCCATCCCACAAACCTAACCTCAAGCTCTCTACAGCTCTCCGACAACCACAGAAGGTCAACAGAAACTCTTAAAAGTCTAATATAACTTAACAGAAAACACTAAATAAAAATGCATAAATTAACACATTTACTCTCCCAATTCGGTTCCAAAACTCCACTGTCTAGTTTGTTAATGAAAAAACTGTGATTCTCAGATTAAGTCAACCTCCATTTCACAAATTTAAGTGGGTTGCATGTAAAAAAATTGAATGCAAATGTCATGAAAACAGAAGTGCTGCTTGAACTAGCTTAATAAATTAAACTGAACAATCAAAATGAAAAATCATATTTTTAAATGTATATGATGCATGCACAAACCAATACATTGACCAGTCTCTTGCATCTTGTTTATTCAATATATTACATTAAGTAAAAAACAAAAAACAACAACAAAAAATGCTTGCTATCTTGCTAATATGCATTATTGGTAGCTAGTACTGTAGTTAACCTGAGGCTTAATCTGTTTTTTTTTTTTTACATCTAATTTTATTTGGAGACATTTGGACTCAATTTGTTGAATAGTTTTAAAAATCTTTTATGGTCTAACTGTAAGGAAACATGTAAATGTTTTAACTAAGTATTAAACATTTAAACAATTAGGATTAAACAATAAGGATTTTGTGTTTGTGTGTGTGTGTGTGTGGTTTGTGTGTGTGTGTGGTAAACTGTTTTGTGTGAAAACGGATTTGTGCTGCCATTTTGGCCAGGACTCCCTGGAAGAAGCGATTTTATATCTCAATGGGACTATCCTGTAAAAAAAAATAAAGGAAATTCGGTTCAGGGCCCGTATTTATCAAGCTTCTCAAAGTGCCATTTTAGTCTTAAGTGCTGAGAATTCATTAAATTTACTCCTACTTTCAAACTCAAGTTATCAAATTTCTTAAAGCTAAGAAACACTCTTACTCTCCCAGTTATTTAAGACAAATCAAGAGGTCTCTCAAGTGGTTAGGAGTTCCAGTAGGGGCTTGTGATGGCGGCTGAGGAGACGGAGACATGCGCGAATCTTTCAGGAGAGGAACAATGTTCTTGAAATGTTTGACGATGAGCAGTTAATAAAACGGTTACATTTCCTCAGTTATTCACACAGAAGCGAGCAAAAAATATTTACATTACCATAGAACATCAACACAACAACTGACTTCAGTCTAGCGTGAGTATTATGCGCTTTAAAAACACTCCCGTTATAATCAGTGAAGAGTTAACTACACATTACATGAATAACATCTTCGACCCCTTTATTTAAAATGCAAAACGTCCTCAGGCGCACGTTATGGCTCCGACACGGCCACTGGAGCTGATCCCGGCTACTCACCACACGCCGTCAAGTTTCGAGCGTGCTCTCTGCGCTGCATAACTAAAGATAGGCGCCTATATTTTTGACGAATAATAATAATAATCGTCTTGCTATCATCAAAGAAATCAGCCACAGGTAATATCTCTGACTGTCGTCGATACACAATACTATCTTCTACCGGGCACAACCAAATTGAAGGTTGTATGACTATTGTGTCCTTACCATAATGTAATCTCTTAAATTCTTTATCGTCAAATGTGAGCTGAACGTAAACTCCTATTAGGAATTTCACCATTCAATGTGAATTTATCGGAGAATATTCTTAAATAAGGAAATCTATTTAGTGATTGGTCCATGCGTATTTCATCATCCAAAATCCCGTTTGTGGCACAACAAAGTGTCGTAAATCAACTCGAAGACTGACACTTAAGATTTAGTCCTACAAGTCGCTTAAATTACGACTGAGATGCTTAATAAACTAACTTTAGAGCAGCTGTGAGACAAAGACGTTTCTTTACACTTAAGTCAATTCTTAGCAACGTGCTTGAGAGTAATTCTCAGAGGCTTGATAAATAATCAGGCCAAGTTTCAATAACGCACACACAAGGTATTTGGAGTTTGGTCTAACATGCCTAATTTTATTGAAAGAAAACCCATTCTAAATGTGAAACTATAGGCAATTGAATCAGGTTAAACCAAGTTATTATTGGATATAGCATGTGCTTGCTAAGGCTAACATCATGTGTTTAAATCCCTAAAAATTGGTGCCGTTTATCCCGCAGTTTTGGTCTTGTGCAGATCATGATTGATCCCTCAAGATATGCTATTTGTGTGAGGAAAGGAAAGGTGTGCCAGTACTTTCCTAAGCAATAAAACTTGATTTTTGCCTGGGGTGAACAATAAAACTGTGGAAAAAAAAAAAAAAATCCCCTAAAGTTCACCCAAAATAGTCGCTCGAGCTTCATATCTAGAGACCAGAATATCATAGAAACCTGAGGGTGGACTTGCCTAGTAACCACCCTAGCAACCACCCAGAATACCTTTTGCACATGCAAAGCACACATTTTCATCAGAAGGCGTTAAAGTGTAGTTGCACATATTCCCCTTGTTTTAATCTGGCTTTTTCAAAGCACTATTGTGTTTCATACTTCACAAAGTCGCCTAATTATTTTTTTAGTCCCATCTTCTGCTGTTTTTCTCCTCCCGCTCAAATTTGCTACAACACATCAATTATTCATATATTCAATTCATAGTCAATTAACGTATCCCAACTGCTGTGACGACGCGCTCCGAAGAGGACACTTTAATATCGTGTGTGAGGTGCAGGAAAACTTATTTCTCGTTTGCTGTAGCCTCGGGGCTTCTGGCAATGAAACGCAAACGAAACGTCCTCGGGAATCCAGCGACGACTTATTATTCCACTCAGAGCTCAGAGAGAGCTGGATATTTGGCTCGTCATGTAAAAAGGAAACTCTGCAGCAGAAAGAGGTCAGCGGTCCTGTCCAGCCACAGAAGCTCCATTCAGGCCATGACGAGAGGCGTCCAACACGCGGGGAGGTCACGGCGCTTCCGTTAACACACACACTGTCATCTTTATCAAGTCTCGCTTTGATATTGTAATAGGCATGCGATTTGCGCATTTAAGCGGCTTTCCGTGACTGGAACGTTCTGTGTCGGGAATGATGGAAAAAGAAGTCAAACGAGAGAGGGAGAGGGAGGAATGTGGCCTGAAGTTTGGCTGCCCTTGATTGTGAGAGAGACGCTTTTCTGGCAGTGCCAGGCATGCAGCAATAGAGATGGGCACATGCATGCACGCTTTCTTCTGCATTCTTGCTTTCACTCGTTTATTCAGTTGTTAAACAGGGTTATTATTAGTAACTAAAGCCATAAAGAGCCTTTTGTTACTCGACTAGTGGGAAGAAAAACATGCAAAATAGACTTAAGTGTTTAATTTATTGCATCTGTAGATTTCTATGACAGTGCAGATCTTTTAAAGGACATTTTCTCAAAATGAAATCTCCACTTCAGCAGGACTTCCATTCACCAAACTTGACTGTTTTATTCCTATTTTCTATATTCTGAAGGTTTTTACTTTTTTTTCATTTTCCTAATTGTATAGAACATTGTATTCCTAAAAACATGTTGATAATGTATTTTTTCCTGGCTTTTGTGGTGCCAACGTATGCAAATTAGTGCATATTTAATTAAGCATGGCGTGCGTTTTCTTATTTCATATTCTAACATGACATTTGAGAAAACTTAATACAAAAATGTTTGTACTGTAGTAGCCTTCTTAATGTAACCAATCAGCCGGGGAAATATGGTCATATCTATTAGTGAATTTTTAAATCCTACGTCTCTCACTTATGTTATTTCCACTAATTGCCAAGGCAACATTTCTCCTTTTTGTTTAGTTTAACTTTAAGTACCAAATTAATACTATATATACGTAGTTTTTAAACTAAAAAATACATATTTTTTTGATTGTGAGAAGTCTTTTGTTGTAAAACTTTAACTAAATTAAAGTGAAACAGAAAATATTTAAATATACTAATTTATTATTTTACATGAATCTAAACTATAGTAGCATATCAATGATACTAAAATAAAATTTTTACATTAGGAGTGTTGTTAAATTCCTCCTCTGTTTCTCTCTGATGCTCGTCCTGTGTGGTTTTGCTTTGCAAATAAATGTCAATGTTTTGTTTTTGATTCAGCCACAGGTTCTGCAAAGTGCATGAGGTGTGATCTGAACTCCTTTTTTTGAGTCATTTGGCATCACCAGGCAAACCCACAAGGTTCACAAACTTGCTGATGAGGACTTTATTTTGAGATGCAGGGTAAATGTGTGTCCGGCCAAGCCTTGTGTTCTCATCCTGTCCTATTTATCTGCTGTGGATTTCCTCTTTCTAACTTTTCTGAAACACTGGTGTTCTTAAAGGTGTAGTTCACCCAAATGAAACCAATGAAAGTCAATTTTTCTGTGGACAGGAGAAATGTGGAAGTTTTTTTCACTCTACACACATACAGTTCCATTGCTGAAAAGGACAAAAAAAAAAACAAAGTTGTCCATATGACATTACACTTTGTGTAACCCTTATTTATTTTTAATTGCATTCCTGTATCTCAAACAGTGTAGCATGATGCTAGCAACACCAAGTTCAAGGGTTCAGTTCATCAACATGAACTTAAAATATACACTTCGGATAAAAGCATCTGCCAAATGCATAAATGTAAATACATTTGCCCTCCACTGCAGCTGTCTAATGTCATCACCCTTCAGAATATTGCAACTGGTTAACTCGCCTTTTATAAGTATTTATGAGTATTTTTCTTTTACAAATAATTCTGAAATTTTTGCCTGTACCTCACACAAACCCACTGCATGACTTTACAAGTCGCATTATCTACTTTTATTAGGTTTTCCAGTGTTTTCTCTGGTCCTTTTTGGAGTTTGTCTGATGTGCTCACTATAAAAAAAGGTTAGTGTTTAGACTCGTCATATTTTTAACACATCTGCTGTGTTAAAAATATCAGCATACGGCATCGGACCGACATAAGGGTGAGTAAACGATGACAGACGTTTTATTTTTAGGTAGCCTAATCCTTTAATCAGAGCATAACCAGCACATTAGATCACCCGTTTTTGGATGAACCTTGTTTTGGTTTGTTTTTTGCTCTAGCCATTGGCCTCTCTTTTAACTTGAAACGCCGTCCCTAGTGTGACACGCATCCCACAGGCAGCTATCTGAATAAAATTGATTATTGCTTTCAGGCATCCCTAAGAGCTTTGCCCTCTGTTCCGGAATATTAACACTCTGGATATGTATTGATGTCTGATCCGGTGTGGATGCGCATGTGTGCGTGCTCTCTATTCAGCATCTGTCCTTGTGTGCCAGCTCGTATTTGGACATGAAGAGCCGCTTAGAGTCCTCCTAACAAATCAGCATTGTTCTGTTGTGGGCCCAGTCCTTGGCTCCAGGAGTGTAAACAGACAACTGTTGGGCGCTGCGCTTCCTGCCAAAACTTTTTATGTGAACATACGCTCCGAGTCCATTCCTCCAAACGCGGCCCTCCGCAGTCGGAAGCGCGCCGCTATTTCTAATTCCATGCCATTGTCATGAGAACAGTTTTATTTTAAAGCAATTGTAATTAAATGAGTGCCAATTCTCATCTTATTGCTCGCCGCATCTCCTCCTTGCTCTCCTCCCCCTCGCTTCATTATTTCAGGGATGCTTCCATTTTTGTTCCACCTGCCAATAATGGTTTCCACCCACCGCCGCGCAGATTTCCCCCCAATTACTGCATGTCACCCTTTCACCCCATGGCCCCCTCCCTCCCTCTCGGTCCATTCATTACGCTCAGCCTGCATCAGTCTCTCTCCCTCTCGCACCGTCTTTCTCTGGTCACTCTGTCCGTCTTCTTCCCGTCTTTGTGTGCTGGATTAATATTTTATGAGCTCCTTGATGACGGGTGTTCACTGCTGGGCAAACAGCCCCAGCTGAGCCCCCCAGTCTCCCCGCATGCCTGCTCATCAGTAAACCCGCTGGGGAGCCCTTCTCTCTCAACTCTCTCCCCTTCACTGACTCTCTCGCTCTTTCTATCGCTTTCTTCTCCGGCTCGGACTAAATACAATGAGCCGTCATCATTTCTTTGCTGTGTCAAGGAGATTTTGTGCTTTTGTGTGAGGCAGGGTTGTTATAGTTAACGAAAACTAAAACCATAAATACAAAAAAGACACAAAATAAACTGAGTGAAATCAAATAATGTAACTAACTTATTTTATTTGAGCCGGTTGCCATGGCAACATTTCTTATATTCATTTATTTTAACTTGTGCTAAAAAACTAAAAGTAATTAATAAAAACTAACTACTATAGTAGCATATAATAATGACTAAAGAGAGATGATCAGACACAACAAAATAAAGAACATTTGAACTAAAAATGAAAAAAAGAAAATATAAAAACCGTGAATGTTACATTTCAGCTTTGCCTCGATGTACTAAAATAATTAACACATGAGAATATAGAAAAACTAATGTAGCGTTTAAAAAATAATAATAATATAAATGACAACGCACAATAAAATGAGAAAAACATTAAAATCGTAATGAAAGCGAAAAATATAAATATATAAATAAAAGAATATTTTATTCTCATTTTCATTTAGTTTAACTTGACGTACTAAAAGTAACTAAAACTAAAAATTAATAAAATCTATAGTACTACATTTAAAAATAAAAACTAACAAAAATAATATAAAAATGACTAAAACGAATAAAATTTCAATTAAATTGGAAAATATAAAAATGAATAAAGACTGTATGTAAATCAGTGATTCAAAATAACACCAATAAGTCAACTTTATTGTAATTTTAGCACATTTCATAGCAATGGATAAAGAACCCAGTTCTTTCAGGGAATTACAGTGACGTATGTCGTAGACGGTCACAAAGACTAAAAAGACCACAGTAAATATGGACAAAAAAAGTTTGTAAATACTGTATAAAAAAAATACACACGCTCTCTCTCTCACACACACACACACATACATACAGTATTGCATTACAGTTATGTAATACAAAATTATACAAGGTCCAGTTTCAATTCACAGGTGATTCTAGTTGATTTCTTCTTGATGGAAAAAAGGTACTGAAGCAATTTGTAGAAAGGTGCATGTGTGTATGTTGCACTTATGATTCTTCCCTTGGTATCTTTAAAATGCATCCCTTTTTTAATGCACTTGTAGGTTGACACCGTGGGAAATGTCACAGCCGGGTGACATTTGACAAATGAAGCCCAGCGGATGGCGAAGAATCTATTAAAGGCGGTGCGTTTGAGAGATCTGCATTTGTTTCAATTGGTATTGTGTGAACCCGACAGTATCCGTGTCAAAACCTGGTGCAACAGAAACACACGGGTGTCACACCCCATCTGCTCTCTCCAGCTGCGGCGAGGAGAGGCGTGTCTCTGCCTCCCCCCGCAACACCCCAAATCCACCCGACATGTGCCTTTAAATGCAGCGTGCTTCAGTTCATGCCTGAATGCCAGGACAAAAAAACAAAATCAAAACAAAAACAAAACAACCGGCATTATATATTAAGGGGAGTAGCTCAGCACTTAAAGAGTATAGTTCACACCCAAAAATAAAATTAGTGCTGTTTTACTCACGCCCCGATGCATCCGTCGGGGCTAGGTGTATATGACTTTCTCTTCTTTTGGGGCAGACAAAAAAAAAAAAAAAAGAATCCAGTCGGAGTTATATAAAAAATTGTCTTTAATCTTTCAAGCTCTATTGTTGTACTCAGCGGGTGATGCATTCCTCCTGTCCAAAAGACGTGAAATAAAAAGCACCCTTCCATAAAAAAATAAAAGTGTCTCACACGGCTCCGGGTGGTGAACAAAGGCCTCCTATAGTGAATCGATGTGTTTTTTAAAGAAAAATATCCAATTCAAAAAAAAAAAACGATAATCACTTTAATCTAACTTGCGGCGCAACAGTTGTACACAGAAGCGAGTTCGTCGGAGATGTACCGTATGATGTCAGTCGTTGGCGCAAGCAAAAAGCCGGTGAGTCTCGTGAAAACCAACGTTTGTTAACTGGAGCAAAAGAAGCAAAGTTTCCTTACTTTGCTTTAGCAAAGGAAAACAAGTCTCCTCTTGGCTTATATCGCAAATCCTCCGACATTCTTCTTTACAAATCCTCGTTTTGTACTTCTAATTAGTGACCGTTGTTTTGTTTCGATCTCTCCGCGTGCGTCCCTTCTGAGCGGCGCATGCCCAAAGCTGACCTCATACGTCAACAGTGAGCGCAAGCTAGTTTCAAGTGATTATTACGTTTTGAATATGGATATTTTTCTTACAAAAACGCATCGATTCGCTACAGGAGGCCTTTGTTCACCCCCCGGAGCCGTGTGAGACACTTTTTATTTTTTTTTTGGGAAGGGTGCTTTTTATATTTCACCGTCTTTTGACTGAAGCAGCAAGCAGTCGCGGTCGCAAGGGTGAGGTACAAACGATAGAGCTGAAAGCTCAAAAGACCATGTTTTAATAATAAGCGTCCGGCGACTGATTCGTGCATGAAAGAATAAAGTTCTATCCACCTATGATGATCATCGGGGGTTGAGAAAACACAGCGCAAAAAAAAAAAAAAAAAAAAAAAAAAAAAAAAAAAATAATAAATGTTATAAATTTTTGGGTGAACTAACTCTTTAAGTGGTGATTTTTGGGTGGATTAAAAATTTTAGTTGGATTTAATTTTGATTCTCTACGACATGTTACTTGATGTTATGGACCTTTAGAGGTCTAGGGAATTAGTTAATTAGCTAAATTATGGAATTAGCTCAAATGTCACAAAAATTAATTACATCAGAATTGGTAAGCAGCCTATATTTAAGAAACAGTTAGTAATGTTATGAAATATACTGATGATCCATATATTTTTACATGCACAGACCACTAATTTTAAATATTGCTTCTTAAAAGATAATTATCATATTTCTTAAATGGGTTTTTGAAAAAAAATGCATGTTCATATGCAAATGTTTTCCTAAATATGTTGTAAAATAAATCTTTTGAAAAATGTTGTGATGGTGTCTGTGGGCTCTACATCACTTTTGATAAATGTGGATTTGTATTATTATTTACTTATCGTAATTTGCATATTTTAAGATTCAATCAGAATGCAAAAAAAGTTCTGTTTGCACTGTGTCAAAGGAGCTGTTAATCATTTGATTTCAGCCATTTTGCTAACTTCAGACAAAAGCCCTCTCCCCCCTGCCCTTGAATTGATTGACAAGCACAGAGTGTTTTTGATTGGTAACATTTTCTAATTGGCAAAATATCACTCATTATTATAATCATTTCAATGATATCTGTCAGAAAATAAGGTGTCATTATGTGCGATACTCCTAAAGACGATTAGAGCACCTTTAATGAAAAGGAAAACACATTAATACCGAGTATCAATAAGCACAATAAAAACTGTGAGGGGAAAAAGTAATGTTGATACAAATAATAATTATTCATATATTAATCATAAATAAGATCATAAAATATAATGCTTTTTATTGGTTCATCATCAACAAAAAGGCAGTCATGTCTGAAATCTAAAATGCTAATATAAAAGCAAAATGTTTAGTCTATCTGTTCACCTGTAGTACCTCCCCTACGTAAGGGCAAGCCCCGCCCACTCCACAAGCACTTCATTGAAACTGTTTCATGACGTTCGGAAAGCCCCGCCCACTCCCCCCAGAGCCGCTCGCGCTGCTCGCTGGAGTCTGAGCCGCTTCACAACAATGTAGCACACGCATGATGGGATTTACCGGGTTCACTTTCAAACGCTTGTGTTGTTGTTTTAAAAATTAACAAGACTTTCGCTTCGACTTCAAAGGGGATGAAACGCAGTGCCGCTGAATGAAGTGAGTAGCACAGTTCGCTGAGAAACTTTTGGGTGTTTTTGCGTTTTTGGATACTGAGCGCTGAATTAGTCCTCATCATCTTTTGCTGTTTACAGATTCAAATAAGTGCATTTCATGTAAAAATTACTTATGGTTATGGGTTATGTTACATTAAGTTATTGTGAATGTCAATGGAGAAGTTCTTATGATCTTGGCTTCATTAAATTAAGTAAGTTAGGCTAATGTGATTAGGAATAATGTATTGTTTTCATTTACCTGACAGGGATCTCATTTAGCATTTCATAACTTACCATCAGAGCACTGAACATAATGCATCTTTGTGTCCAGCTCGTTGTTCAGTATGTTCTGTTTATCTTTCAGAAGGTTGCCTGCCTCTGGGACAGACCTCTGAGAGTATTCATTGATTTTTGCTCTTGCATTCTATTTCAAGCTCAAACAAGCTTCACTTTGATAGAAAAGAAACATGAAAAGCAAAATGGTTTTCATCTTTTTTTTTTTTAAGTGTCTGCTATTTGAATGTAGTTTGCAAACCTTTTTAAACTAACTGAGAATTGCGGTCTAAATTACATTTGTTCTTTAATGCCTTTCATTTTTCTTTAATCCTTTTCATTCAGCTCGGTTTATAAAACTTTAATGGGACTGATTTAGTCTGTCACTGTAGATAAATAACATCACATGAATGTCAGTGCATCTGAAACAACATTATCAGACAGCTGCGTTGACATCCTATTCTCAAGGTGACTAGTCAAAGACCTCAAATGCCACGCTAACCTGTTGTGGAGTGGATCTAATGTATTCAGGCTTAATTGGTAGATAACTAGATGTTTAATCACACATTTACTCAGTGGTTTTTCCAGCCTCTGTATCAGCAGCTTGCGGTTATTGTACTATTCCTCCGGGAGGTGTGGCGTGCCACTCTAGGAGTCGCGTTCGGGATTGTGTCTTTTCAGTGAGCCGTACCAACTTTCATGAAACCTGAACATCTCTTTTCACCCTCTCTTTCTTTTTTCATGCGCTCCCCCCATTGTTATGACTCCATTGTCTCCTTTCTAAACGCCTCCTCCCTTTTAGTCCCTGAGGAGTGGTGGGTTTTCACCTTGCGTTCAGCATATGGGGGGTGTAATTTGCTGCTCGTGTTGACATTCTTTTATTGTTTCATGCACCCGGTACCCACAAACAAGTTTTTCCTCCCTTTAGTCTCTAATTTGAAATTGCACTGCTGCGAATTTGCATTTTCTTTCCCTCTTCAAAGACGGCCCATATCTTGCTAAATGTTTGGCTTGTAAACGCTTTAGGGAACCTTCATTCAAAATCATTATTATGCTCCCTGAGCTGGGCAGACAAACATACAGCTGTGTTTTTTGGTTGTTGTTGTTTTCAGCCTCTAAAACAGCTATTAAATTGGGTGTGTAATGTACGAAGTAGCCCGTGAATTTAGTGGCAGCTCCCTTCCTGTCGGTTTCACTGGAGTGAGCGTGTTTATCTGCCCCCATCAAATAATTAATGTTGCATTTTTATGCACGCAGATGCTTGTCAAGGTGGTGATGAAAGCAGTGTGGGCCGCTCACGAAGTGAGAGAGTCTGCCGGTGTGAAAATGAGAGCCGAGGGTGAAACCTAATAATCATCATCATACGGTTGATGGTTCCAGAACTGTTTTTAAAATTCACAGAGAGTAGACGCACTTCTCACACTCATCCAGCTTATGAATATAGATGTGCACCATCCTAACCTGCCAGAACTTTTGAATTCAATCAGCGTAAAATTGAAACGGCGCTTTTTTAGAAAAAGGTTTACTGTGATTACCTGTAGGTTGCATTCAAAAGAGCCACTCCGTGTCATTTTCCTGCAGATTCACAGAGTTCGTCTGTGATAAAAGCTTGCTTGAGCATCATTATATCTCCCATTGTGGCCATTACGGCTCATTACCATCAAAATAAGATTTCATCATATTTGTTTGTTCAGAGAGGTGATAATTACAGGCAGCCTTAGATGATTGGTTGCCTGACTCGCTTGGTTCGACCGCAGCCGTGTTTTCTCCAGCAAAAATTCCTGCAGGACCTAAACGGCAGAGCTAAACTCTTGCTCTCCTTGCCGAAACGGCCTGATGATATCAGATATCTAGCAGCGTGCGTGAAAAATGCGTGAAATATTCATGAGCTCAGTTGGAGAGTATAAAGCAGTGATGAGGAGAGGAGGCTTTGCTGGAAACAGAGGACAGATTGCAACAGAGATATGAAGATAGTTGAGTTGGCGCGGCGGGAGAGAGAAAAGATTGAGTAAATACGAAGCGGCGAGTCTTTTCTAAAAAATATTAGGAGCCTGAGTAGCATACAACTGTCAGCGATGAAATATGCACGAGGTTACTTTACTAATCGGCGTATTTTATCACACTCCCGCTTTGTGTTCTTCAAACAGCCAGACGCGTTCTCTGTTGTTTTTGTGCCTTTCTCTCATTTTTTTCAATTTTCCCAACCTTCTCTCTCTCTAGTTCCATATTTCTCAAAGTATCACCCCCTCCTGCTTGGGCGTAGAGTATGGAAATGAGAACTTGCCCACCCTCCCTCCGCACAGAGGTGGTGATTAACCACTGCACACCCCAGGCACACACACACACACTCACAAACTCGCTCTCTCTCGCACGCGTAACACCACACACAAAACACTTGGTGTTTCTGGACACTTCATTGCCTGGCATCAAAGAGACTTGTAAATCCCAGTCACTCTCTCACTCGGTAGGCATTCAAAGAGCCAACGCTGTAATAATCAGCGGCAGCTCCGCGATGTGCCCATCTTCACCAGACATGATGCCTGTTGCGAGATGCTTTGTCTTTGTCTCGCACCGAATTTCCAGGTTTATTTCCACCCCGACACCTGCGTTAGCATGGCACAGTCTCACCTGCTGTGACAACCCCACCAATCTGTGCCCGATCTGCTTTGTGTGACGTGACGCAAATGTGATCTTACCTTAAGAACTTAAGTCAAAAATGGCTTGCTTTTTTAATCAAGCTTTTGTAAGGATGGTGCGTAATTAAAAGGGATTATTGATGAATTCTGTCAGCATTTAAACCCTTTGCTGATTGCGTCGTTCTGTATAGAACATGGAAGTAATTTTAAAAAGGTCTTTTTGGTTCATATATGCACAGACAAAAGGTACAAAAGCTGTGAATGGAGCGTTAACCTTTCAAAAGGTCTACCTTTTGTACCATATTAACCCCTTAATGGCGCATATTAGTACCTTAAAGGAACATATCAGTTACTAAGGTTTACATATTAGTACCTAAATGGTACATATTAGTAACTTTTGAAAGGGTACCACCCCAGTGACAGCTTTTGTACCTTTTTTCTGAGAGTGTACAATATAAGTCAGTAGGCTCCAATTTTATTGTTTTTCAAAATATCTTTAGTAACACGTACAATGAGGTTCCATTTGTTAACATAAGTTAGCTACATTAGTTAACATGAAAAGTTGTATCTGTTAATATTAATTAATGGACCTGAGCTGACATGAACTGCTGTAGCTAAATACTGTAGCAAATGTATGTTAGTTATGCATTAACTAATGAGACCTTTTTGTAAAGTGTTACCTTGTCGTCTTTTGTGTTCCGCAATATAAAATAAGTCATGCAGGTTTAGTGCGACATAAAGGTGAGTAAGTGCTGACAGAATTTATATTTTTGGGTGGACTATCCCATTAATTGGGTCTTGCATTGTCTTATGAATTCAGACACTTTTCTGATGCTTTATGAATTCAGATGCATTTAAATGGCGAGAGATGTTTTGACGAGACAGTGGTGCGTGTCGCAAGATGCTTTGTCACATCAGATTTCCAGGTTAATTTCCACTCAAAATCTTGCTGCCCCCACCTGCTGTGACCGCTCACCCGATCTACGCCCTCTTTTTGTGGCACGTACAGACTCGAATGTGAAGCAAACATCTCATCTGAGAAGTTCACACCTTGAGAAAGTGATCCAATTAGGCAAAAATGTCATGACTTGCTTATTTTTTATCGAGCTTTTGCTAGAAGGGCGTGATTAGCATTCATGAATTTACATGCATCTGCTTGTACATGCAGAATTTTGCATTAAAGCGCCATTAGATTGAAGGATGTAACCAAGTGTTCGGTTTTGGGGGGAAATTGTGAAGTCATTTAAATATCAATATTGATCAGTTGACATCTCTGAATACTTTAGGGATGCATCCTTAAGGTCGATGGTAGTTACGCCCAAAAAAATCTAAGAATTGTAGCCAGACTATATTGTTCCATCAAGACTGCTTTAAATTAGGGGAGACGTTTTGTCAGATGTCAAGCCTGCCGAAGCGATTTCTTCCTCTGATAGCGCAAGCACACAGCATGGGTGGGGTTTGCATGTCTGTCAGTTGGCTCACCCCCATTGAGGAGTCTTGGCCTCTGAAGCTCATCTTATTTTTTTTAACACACACAGAGGCTCACTTTTTTTTTTTTGAATGTTCCAGTTGCATGCTTTGTGTGATGTCCTTCATTTTTTGTGGTTTTTGCCTGTGTGGAAAGTGTGTCTGTCTGGAAGAATTGTGTGTACTAGTAAGCTTTGTGTCTGATATTGTGTTTTGTTTATTATGCACTCGGCAAGGAAATTAGACACATGCACGCTATAATTACTAGCGTGTCTGTTTCTGGAGGTAATGAGTGTTGAGTGAGCGTAGCAACCTAGTAAGTATGTGCTTTGTTTTAATATGCTGCTATGCAGGAGAGGAAGTTTACCGAGATTGTGAATGTACACACATACACACACTAAAGAAATGGGCGGCACAAGCGCTTCCAGCAAGGGTCAAAGGTCAGCCTGCAGTCGAAATGGCTCTCCCTAAATTGGTTGCACCTTTCAGGGTGATAAACTATGCTACCCCCTATTTAAAACATGTTTACATATTGCAAAAGCTGTTATTTGAGATACGCATTAAGTATAATAGCTATTTGTCTGGTTTTACAATAGTTTGCTGCAAAACCAACCTCCGTTTATTTCCTCCCTTTGTCAAGTCCCAGTTCTTTGTGTGTGCGTGTGTAAGGAAGAGCTCGTCTCCAATATATATCCCAAGCTTTTTCCATTGCTCATCACAAAGGCAGTAGCTATTCCTCTTTCATAGTGAATAGGGAGTGTGTTCTCACTCGCTCCCATGATGCCCCGAAACAGTTATTACCATTTAAGTAAAAAAAAAATGGAGATGAATGCTGATGCTGCAAAAGCTCGACCTAATTCAAGCTGTGAAATTGCCTGTTTTGACAGTATAAGAGACCTCCTGCATGCTCCATTTCAGCACACTTTTGTTCTGTGCCATTCTCACCCTGTCTGCTGCTGTTAGGTGGATCTGTATAGGAATGGTTGCACGTTGGGTGGGATTCAATCTCTAGCTCTCTCGGTTAGATTTTCAATGAGGATACGGTGGTGGCGACACACCCTCTCGCTATTAAAATGCTCTAGGGCTGTGAACGCCTCACTGATTTATTCAGGTAAGACTGATACATGTAGCATTTACACATTGTCTATTTGATACCAGTATGATATCCTACTTTTTATCTCAATTTTAAACAAGGTATGCAAAAATAGTCCGAATTTGGAATTTCATAAGCATTTCCCACCCTCTTTCTGACTGACTGAGATCATCAGACTGCTTTCGTTACTGTACCCTTAAGACTGCTATATATAAATGACCTCTGTTATGATTTACAGGCGTTCCTGTAGGTCAAACAATGGAGCATGATTGCTAGCAATGACAACAGCAGGAATTCAATTCCCAGGCAATGCATCAACTAATAAAATGTATACCTGGAATGCAGCGTACCTCAGTTTGGAAGAAAGCATCAGCAGTGAATGTAAATTCAGAGATTTGCTAGACTTTGTTTACTGGATTTGTTCACATGGTCATTCAAAACTGAAAAGGTGTTGATATTTATTTTAGAGCCCGACCGATATGGGTTTTTTTTTTTGGGGCGATACGATATTTGGGAGTTAAAAAAAGGGCAGATATCGATTAGCGGCCCGATATTCTTGTGATGTTATAATTGTATTTTATTATACTGTATATGTGTTATACGGTACCGGTCAAACGTTTTTGGACACTTTCACATTGTGGTCCCAACATTTGACTGGAATACTATATAGAATACAAGTATATGCAAAACAGAAAGAATTATATTATATCTTAGAATATAATATAATATAGATACATAAACACATGTTTGAATGATCACCCAAAATGTGGTGATCAAACACTTTATATGACGTGACCAAGATATGTAATGATGGAGCAAGGCCATAACAATTTAACAATAAACCTTTATTCAAATGAGGGCGACATCAGTGAAAATGAACAGTACAGTTGAGTTTATTCAACTTTAATTCATTACATTGGTTATGTCCCTTTGGACGTCATTCACGGATTTGCGCTCGGTCTTCACACACAGCCGAAAACTACTAGAGAAGTGTGACATAATTGACCTCTGTAAAAATATAAATGCAGTCTCGCGACTTTAATCCATTGAATGTAGTGTACGTTCCCTTGGAAATGGAATCCCTGCGGAAGATCGTGAAGGTCCACTTCGAGGGGCACTTACGGTCGTAATAAAGACTACGGTGAATGCTGCTGCTGAACAAGAGACCCCGTATAAAGTGAAAGGTGGCTGTGTCACTTATTCGCGAACGAGCCGGTGGATATCCAACAAATCAGGGGTCGCTTCAGCGAGGACCCCTCTCGACCTGCAACCCTCCGCGCGGCGGTAGCCCCCCGGGATCGCTAGATCGGTCTGCGCCGGACCGTGAATTTAACCACCCGCAACTCCCGAACTCCAGGGGCTATCGACGTGGGGTTGGTCTCATTCGAAAGAGGGCCTCGATACGTACACTCGATTCACGTTCGAGAGAGTTCCTCGAGTTGAAGGGATCCCTGAATTTGGTGCGGATCCGCCGTTATGGAGATATGGCCGTTCAAAATTTCAAAGGTTTTCCATAGACTTAAGCTTTAAAGCGTTTCATTCAGGTCGCCAGTAGCAAACAATGGAGCGCCGTACATATAATATCTGCGTTATATGTTCTGTAAAAAAAATTCATATTGGCGGCATATTCGCGGATACCGATATATCGGCGACAGGCTCAAATCGGCAAAACGATATATCGGTCGGGCTCTAATTAATTGACTGACATCGTAGCCATGATGAATTCTGCACATGCCAAACTACATTTTAGTGGTAGTCAGAAACAAATGTGTAAAACTGTAAAAAACTGTCGATTGTCAGTTCAATAGTCAACCATTGAACTAAAACAAGAGTTTTAAACTTGGCTGGTTGTGCGCAGTTTTAGAAAATATAAATGAGAAAAATAAATCAAAAATGAGGAAAAAACACTAAGATGACTTTTCATAACTACTCTGGTTTGCCTAACACCAAAATGTGTCATAGCCTATATTGAACTTTATTTTTTTAATAAACGATCAAGGGAAATTAAAATTTTCATGATATGACCACTTGAAAAAGTACTCTAGAATCTTTTTTTTTGCTGACTGCGGAATATCTAAAGCATGTCCGCTTATTATCAAAGTGCTTTTTTCCACTCTGAATGCAAGTCAGCATCATTTAGATTTTCCAGATCCTGTTGTGCAAGACCTTGGCGAAACAGGTCATGACTAAGGATAAGAAAAATCATCTGGCGGTCCGTAGGCTCTCTGAGCTCGTTCCTTTTGATCATGTTCATTAAACGTGGATTGCATGAGTCCTTAAGCTAGGTAGACAAGAGACACCGTACAAAGCGATGTTCAGCTTTCAGCCTTCATAAACAAGGTGGCGCGTGAACTCTCCAGTCCAAAGCCTAATTGAAAAGAAGTGGCTAATCTCAGCAGCATGTCAAACTGTCCTTTTCTTACCCACCATCCCTTTGAAGGTGGAGATGAGGTAAAATGTTATGCATACTGATAGACTCTAGCATCTCTGGAATTTTTTTCCCCCTCTTCTCCTTTGCTCCTCTTCATCTCTCATATACTAGGCCCTCAAGACTTCTTGGCTGCTGTGATATGAATTAAAGATGAATCTTTCTTTTCCCTCTATAACTTTCTTGCTCAGATACTCAGTGTCCTCTGATACTTTTTCTCCTTCAAAAATGGAATCGTGTTTGGCGTACTGGCAGAAATGAGTCAAGCCTCTATCTAGACTTGACTTGAAGGCAAGCATAACTATTACTATTGCTCATACTTGGGCTTAGGGATTTGAATGAACTCCTAACCCTAAATATTACACCTTGGTGTGTAGGCTAACTCATCTCGTACTACTTGTGCTACGGATGTGAATGATGGCTCAAATTGTGTGTTGTTGAGAAGAGTTGTGCTGTGTAGTTCAATTTAGTTCTGAAGAGAGAGCAAATTAATATTTGTAAGTTATAGAGGAAGTCGTTGCAGAATTGGATCAATGTACATTTCCTGGTCAGGCTGGTCTTTTGTCTGGTTTTAGATTAGTTTTTTGGGCATTTTCACACTTGCCATTTAACTCCAGTTAAACCAGCTAAGACCAGCTCCGATCAAACCACAAAACTACTATATCCTGGTTTAATATGTTGTTGTTTTTTCTTTAGAATGTCGCTATATAGCAGGGGTGGTAAACTCCGAATGGAGGCCGCAGGCCTGCAGAGTTCGATTATACCCTAATTAAAACATAAAACTCAACTGCCTGTAGCTTTCTAGTAACCCTTAGACCTTGTTTAGTTTGTTCAGGTGTGTTTGATTAGGTTTGAAGCAAAACTCTGCAGGGCTGCGGGCTCTCCAGGACCGACGTTCGCAGCCGCTATAGGTTTGGGGTAGATTTTTGTCTTGGGCCACCTAGCAGCCATATAACATTAAGCTAGGGTGACCATACGTGCCATTTTCCCAGGCACGTCCTGGCCAGGATTTCTATATTGCCTAAAATATCTAGGTTTGGCTTTGTTTGCGTGTGCAGACAGATCGGTGTATGACATCAAAATACCACGAGAGCATTTTGAAAGGATAAGGAAAGTATGTATGGTATGTTGATGTCATACACCGAGTCGGTCTGCACACGCAACAAAGCCAAAACCTAGATATTTTAATATAGAAATCCTGGCCAGGACGCACTTCGCTGGGACACCCCCCCCCCCATGGCACGCATGGTTACCCTAATTAAGCTAAAAACTTTGAAAACTTTAGCAATTGTATATTAACACCCTGGCAACCACCCAGAATATCCTAGCAACTGCATGCCAACAAGTAAAAAAAAAATGAACGGACATGTTAGTAGGGCTGGATAATAATTCAATATCAATATGTATCGCGATATATATTTTTTCAATAACGGTGATATGATTTTTAAAAACATTTCCGATATTTCGATATACATTAAAAGTGTTCCCATACATTGATTTATTTGTGGCGTTTGACATCGTTGAATAAACATGAGCACTGCACATTTCAAAATAAAACAAGTCGCGGGTGTTTTATATGAACGTATCTCTGAAGGGAACCGACTGTCTTCAGAATAGTTTAGATGGCATTTTATCTGATAAAAGTAGCGTTCATGAGCGGAGTTGCGTTTACAGCCAATGGAGAAAACGTTAGTTCTGCCGCTCTCGCAGCGCCTCCTGCTGGCAGACAAGCAGTTTGCATTTTCAATAATAAACCCATTTCCAGCAACATGCTTTTGTTGTTGCTCTTTTTTTTTTGTTTTCTGAAGCAACTCGGAGCATGTTTCATACTCGTTATCCTTGTTAATGCACGTTTCAATCTATAAGACTAATCAGCCTACACTACCAGTCAAAGGTTTTTGAATGGCAAGATTTTTAATGTTTCTTAAAGAATTATCTTCTGCTCACCAAGCCTGCATTTATTTGATCCAAAATGCACCAAAAGCAGTAACATTTGGAAATATTTTTTTGTTTACTATTTAAAATGACTGCTTTTCTATTTGAATATATTTTAAATTGCAATTTATTATTGTGCTGGCAAAGCTGAATTTTCAGCAACCATAACCTCCAGTCTTCAGTGTCACATGATCTCGAATCATTCTAATATGCCGATTATCAATATTTAAAAACTTTTTTTTTTCAGTATTCTTTGATGAATAGAAAGATCCAACGATCAGCATTCATCTGAAATAAAAAGGTTTTGTAACAATATACACTATACCAGAAAGGTGCCCAAACGCGGTCCTGGCGGGGCCGGTGTCCTGCAGATTTTAGCTCCAACTTGCCTCAACACACTGCCTTTAAGTTTCTAGTATGCCTAGTGAGAGCTTTATTATCTGGTTCAGGTGTGTTTAATTGGGGTGGAGCTAAACTCTGCAGGACACCGGACCTCCAGGACGAGTTTGGACACCCCTGCACTATACCATTCAAAAACTCTTTTTAAAATTTATATTATAGAAATTATTACTTTCATTTAGCAAGGATGTTTTAAATTGATCAAAAGTGCTGATAAAGACATTTATAATGTTACAAAAGATTTCATATAAATGCTGTTCTTCTGAACTTTCTATTCATCAAAGAAACCTGAAAAACATTTATGTTTTCAACATCATAATAATAAATGTTTTTGAGCTGCAAATCAGATATTAGAATGATTTCTAAAGGATCACGTGACACTTTTCAGTAATGCTGTGAAGCTCTGCTTTGAAATCACATGAATAAATTATATTTTCAAATAGAAACAGTTATTTAAATAGTAAAAATATTTCAAAATATTACTGATTCAAAAAGCTTTGACTGGCATGTCAGCCTATAGTTTGAAATAAAAATATTAATATTAATAAGGAGAGTGAGATTTATTTGACAGTGATTTCACATTTCTTGTTTGTATGAAGGCTGAATACCAATAAAAGGTGTTTATTTATTTATTTGCGCCATTTTTTCCTAAAATATTATATAGTTTTATAGGAGTAGGTTTCATCGCGTTGGGCAAAGTTGGTAGGTACAGACCTACTGCTGTAGGCCGTTCTTGGCCGTTTTTTTGTATGCGGCTTTGTCTAATAGTGTCATATCGCATCTCGGGAAGTAGATCGTATACGACCGAAACTAAGAAAATACGCGATATAAAGTTTGGCCGCTATCGTTCCCAGCCCCTACATGTATCATAGAATGCAAGGGTTGAGTTCTGTATGGATGCGCACCGCGTTTTCTGAAGAAAATTAGAAGCTAGGTGTATTGCAGCGATGATTCTTGATTTTCTCTCGGTTTGGTTCAGAGGTTGATAAAGAATGGAACAGCTGCGCCCGTGGACGTTCGATTTTGTGGTTTATTAAAGCGGTGTCTGTTTCCAGTTCTCAGTAAAACAGAAGGCAACAGCTACAGGAAAATGCATAATTTAGACCTAACTCTTCACATCTATATACTTTATCAGCGCGCTCATATTTTCACACATGCTTTCTCTATCTCTTTCTGTTTCCCCACTTACCCTCTCCCTCTCTTGCCTTCTATCTCTCTATCTCAAATCTTGATAATTCCGAGGAACACGAGAATGTGTTCTCATGTCATCTTGCGGCAGTCAGGATCGGCCAGTAAACAGTGAGTCAGACACCCAGAGGCTGACACAAACACCAGCAAAGGATTTTAATGATAACAGGAACTCTCATCTGGTGCACTTTGGTACGTTTTATCAGCCGCCATTCTTGCGTATGCCGCTCGTACGCTGGCGTTCTGACTTTTCTGAAGTAAACTCCAGTATTATTGCATGTTTCTTGGTCTCAGATGTGTGTCTTTTATTGCACTGGACCAAAGCCTGGCAGTCTCACTCAAGCATCCTTCACTGTCTGTGTGAAGGTGGCAGAACTTTGAAGAACAAAAGAATGTGTTTGAAGACTATAGTCTTTGTGCTGCATGGTGATGTGCAGCAGTAGGTATTCTCTGTGGTGTTTTTCTGTTAACTTAACATTTGTCTTCTCGCTCTCTTTTCCCCCTCTCTTACTCCCTTTCTTTCTCTATATCTTTATCTTTCTCTCTCGATCACCCATCTGAATCACCTCCTCTCTCTGGTTTCCGCTAACACTGACTATCTTGCTTTGCCTTCTGACTCTCTTCCTTCCTTTTCATGTGTTACTCAACTTTCCATGCCCTTCTCCCTCTTCCTTACTGTCTTTTCCCGGATATTTGCTTCCTCCCCATAACTCTCTTCATGCACGTTGCCTCCACATTTCTGACTTTGCTGACTAACTTTTTTCCTTGTTGTTTACGTTCTCACCCTGTCCCTCCATTCTGAATTATTTTTCTTCCTGTATGCTTCTTTTCAACTGCCCTCTCTCTCTCTCCCTATCTTCTTGATCTCTGTCTCTTTTCAGTAGGTGAGGGGGTGCCATGCCAGCTGCTGCTTCCCTGTTGCTGCTCCTCGCCATCTTGTGGTGGCCTCTGGTACTGCCTCTGGCCCCCGGTCATCTTCAGAGCCCCCCTACATTCATCACCCTTAATGGCTCCCGCCTCAATCACCTCCTGCTCGACACCCATTCAGGCCACGTCTACGTGGGGGCGGTAAATGTGCTCTATCACCTCTCTCCAGACTTGCAGCTACTCTCCTGGGGCAAAACGGGGCCTAAACTGGACAGCCCGGACTGCCTACCCCCCATTGACTCCACCGATTGCACCCAGGCGGAAACTACGGACAACACCAACAAGCTTCTGTTGCTGGAAGAGGTCAAAGAAAGGGAACCACTCAGTCTGATCGTGTGCGGGACGGTCCTGCAGGGCATCTGCGAGAAGCGAAGCTTAGAGAACGTCTCTCAGGTGCTGTACAAGACCGACAACCCCGTGGACACACAGTATGTGGCAGCAAACGACCCTCGAGTGTCCACGGTTGGTGTGGTGGTGGAGCAGAAAGGTGTTCTGCTTATGCTTGTTGGGCGGGGCTACACCAGTAAAGGACCTGGTGGGGTCCCGCCAATCACGATGCGACGCTTAACCCCAGTTGCCCGACACTCTGCACCAGCATTTTCCCATGAAGAACTTGGAAAGCTGGTTGTCGGTAGCTACTCTGAATACAACAACCACTTCGTGAAGGCTTTTTCACACAACAACTTTGTCTATTTTGTGTTCTCTCGGCGTGACGTGTGGGGCAAACGAGAGTATCGGACGTATGTTTCAAGACTCTGTGCAGGAGACCCCAATTTCTACTCTTATGTGGAGGTGCCGCTTTCCTGCGGTGAAGGATATAATCTGGCTCAGGCGGCTGTACTTGACTATCACCGTGAACAACCCACGCTATTTGTGGCTATGACCATGGGGCAGGCGTCGACTCCCACACCCACAGACCGGTCGGCTCTTTGTGTGTACAAGGTGGAGGAGCTGGATAAAGCCCTGCATGGCGCCCAGCTACTGTGTTATACACAGGAGGGCAAAGATGCCAACAACAAGGAGAAGGCGTATATAGAGTACGAAGTGTCCTCCAATTGTCTGAAGCTCCCGCAGGTAAGTTGTTGGCCTGTGTTTGTAGTCATTCCTAAAAGAGGATTACAACCCACGGAAATTCATCATGTTGTTCTCAAAGGGCCTTTGATGTGCCAACTGATCTAACAAAAATGAAATTTTGCTCTTTTTTTTCCAGGCTGTAGTTCCCTATACCCCTTCCACCATTCACAATCAGTTCCGCTTTAGACTCCCCAAATAACAGCATAATTCCAACATTAGCCAATATGAGAGTGGTTTACACTGTTTTTTTTGGCACTTAGGTATCCGCTTATATTACCTGTCTCAGGCAGTCGCACCCACCTACCTCAACATGGCTTCAAAAGACTTTCCTTTAGCGGGCGGAGGGAGTGGCTCCATGAATATAGCGGCTTTTTAATGAGGGTTAAATCCACGGCTAAAGAACAATAAGTAGGAATATATGGCTAGGGGAAGCCACAAGATATCACCCCATTAGCCGGGTCGTGTAAGACAGCATGGTGTGTGGTTTCTTGGCGACAGATCAGGGTCAGCTGGGGCTTTTTTGCGACAGGGGTGCAAGTCTGGGCGAGTGGCAGCTGCCTCAGTGCTGACACAGATTAGCATCCAGCTGCCTGCGCCAGTGCTAATCCGCACGGCATAACAAATGCAGCGGTAACTCCCAGATTTCTGCATGTTACAGGGCTGATTCTAAATCTCTGCTCTGAGTATTTACATTTTACGTTTATGCAACCGAAAGTTTATTTGTCTGTAATAGCCATTTAGCATAACAAAACTAGTAGTAGCGAATAGGGTTTTTATACTGTAATTTTGTGTATACTGTGGTTTGTGTAGTTTATGGTTTGTTTTAAGTGTGACAAATGAGTACTGGAGAATTTCTAAGAGCGTAATCTAAAGAGGTTTTGTTTGAGAGTGAAAGAAAGGGGGGGAAGGAGGTACAGGGACTAATGGAGATTGGGTAATGTTCTATTCATATGTCTGTTGCAGTGTGGAAGGGGGTATTGTGTATTAGTATGAGCTTGGGAATGAAAAGGAGTGGTGTCTGTGTGTGTGTAGCCTCTGGGAGGTGGTTAAATCCAGCTTAACACCGCAGCTGGTTTGAGTTTCTGCTTGACCCACATCCTCTCTGAGATCACTGCACCGTGACCAACACAACAGAAAGCCCATGAAATCTGAACTCAAAGGACACAAAATAGGGCCTTTCGCACAGCTTTAGTTCCAGAACTAAACATACGGTACTAAAGTACTGGGACTATTTTGCGCAAACTATTTCCCAGTACCATTTAAAGGGTTGCCTTCGCACCAAGAGTGTGTACTAAGAAGTGACGTAAGCCGGTCGACAGCAACGTCATTTATGCGCGGCGTTCAACAACAGAAACAAAAAAGAACAACAGGAGGTGAGGCGCTGTGATCGGAGCTGTATTTTGTTGTGTATAGCGGGTTCACTAGGGGAACATGGAAAGTCGACGTATAAGTAGCGATTGAATTAAATGGAAAGGAGGATAAGAAAGATCTCCCAAAACAATGGCAGTGCTTACATTGCTACACGTGCCGGCGCTCAGCGTCCGTCCATCCTATCGTATGGTCTACATACTTGCAAAATAAGTTGACCATGCTTACAGTCGTTTACACGGTGTTTTAAATCATGCGGGGCCCACTGCAAGATGCGGCGTTTTAGCTACCAATACCGCGGTACCTAGCCGCCAATCAATGTCTACCGACATACGCACGATTAGGTAAACCAGTTGTGCTGTTAGACCTGCCTCCGGAGGAGGAGCTAATTGTTCTCGCCCAAAGGCAGGCCGGTACTAAAAAAGCTCCCAGTCGGCGGTGCGAACAGCGAAAAGTGGGTAGTTCCACATTAGTTTACTGGTACTCTGAAAAGGTTTATGCGGTGCCGATTAACAGGCCCTAATGTCACCACTTTTAATGGTGTAGGTTCTAGGGCTGCACAGATAAATCGAAAGTCGCGATCGACAACCAGAAGCTGCGTTTGTCATGCGTATCTTTCAGTGAAGCACCGTTCTGTGATCAGCAGTAAATCTCCACCCAAAGGCTAGAGGGCGCTCTCGCGCTGAAACTCCAAATATGCCCCGAAGAAGTAAACCGAAGATTCAACTGCTTTGATTGATTCAACGTGACTAATAAACACACGACACGGCACTATGTGGTTATCTGATTTTATTATATTTTCCGAAATAAAAGTATATTTATAATGACAATGCCTTTATCACGGCTTAAATACTATGAAATATGTTGGTTGCCTTATTCTGTGTAAGAAGCCACATTCATCTCACAGAAGGATTTATTTCAACACTCGACTGACGTTATGAAGTGAGTTTGGAGTAAAAACATGTTATTAAACATGGCATTTTCATGTGTTTTCAGATGGAGCAGCATTTACTTTAATTCTCTGAGAAGCTATGCAAATAGCTGTCATTATCGTGCAATAAAATCGTCTGCGAATATTTTTATTTTATTTTTTTGCGTAACTTGTCAGTGAAATACGGCTATGTGTAGTAAATTCTGCTCAATCTGAAAGCACATGATGATGATTTCCTGCTGATTACAGAACCGGCTTTACTATCAGAATGCGCATGACAAATCGCATTCGATTAATCGTGCAGCCCTATATGTTTCACTGTATCTATTATATGACTTCTGTCTGTTAGTGAGCTTGACATAAAAGTTATATTATGCAAATCAGTTTTAGACCATGTCACCATGTACATAATAATTTAAACACTTACTTTATACTGTTCCAAAGATGTGACTTAGTGTTTATGAAGCTTGTACATTATTGGTTGTTTTTTCCCCAAGCATTGAAATTTATGGGGACAACAGACCGGAATGACTTAAATTTTGGTCTGATCCTCACACAACATTATCATATTTAGAAGACTTGTAATATAGGACGACTCGTATTGATTACTTTTATCGTACTCTCATGGTCATTTTGAATGCTCCACTCTTTAGTTAATTTAATTGCATCGGAAAAAAAAAAGCTAATTGAATTACCATTGTGTATGAAATGTGCTATATAAATAAGCTTGCCTTGCCTTGCCTTGCCTTATGTGCACAATATCCTGGAAGGGGTATTAAGGAAGTTCTTATTCCATTTTGACTTCACGGACATGATGTTCATGTTGCAAATTTAACCGTTATAGCCATCTCAATAATTTATAGGAAGTACTGCAGAATGGATGGCTATTATCTTGTTTCCAAAGCAGTAGGTGTGTATGATGTTTGTATATTTGACCTTCTTTGACTTCAGTTGTGTGCCACTATTCCGCTGTCCTATGTGGCCACTCCCCTTTGTCTGTTAGCTGAGGTATTGTGTCTGTCTGTCCACTGACAGCTGCAATTCCAGAATAGCATTAGGTCAGAACACAGACCCACAGCTGGCTCCAGTGAGAGTGCATCTAAAAATCACTCCCAGCCATGGATAGATGATGGGTTGAGTTTGACAGACACCATAATAAAAGCAGCTTAGCTTTTTTAGTATTGATTTTTTTATGCACACAGCAAGGACAGGATGTTTCTGGCACTATCCAAATGTTCATAGTTGACTTTGGAAACTTTGTACTCATCCAGTTTTTAGAGCTCCGATTTAATATTCTACTTGCATTTTGGACATTAATTGTTCATATGTCATCTCTCAGGGTTTTTGTCTCAGTATTGTAAGCATGTGGGCACACAGCTGTCTGTCTGTGTGATTAGCTCGAACCTCATTATTTCCAAAACATTTAACATTCATTAATTCCAAAATTGTTTATACAGTATATATCGTTTGACTGAATTCCAAGTACAGCCAAGTTGCATATATTAGAAATTTGCATGCCATTGCATGTAAACTACCAGTCAAAAGTATGGGCACACCTACTTGTTATTTATTGTTAAGATTCCATATGCTTTTTAAAATTATTGAAGGAGTAATGTGTGCTGGGCATTTACTGGCAGCTTTTCTTTCACTTTACAGTCAAACTTGTCTAATAAATGTACAGTTTTATATTCAAAACTGTGTCATGAATTCAAACATAAGCATTTAAATCAGATGGTTTTGAAGATTCAAGTGTCCAGACTTTTGACTGGTTGTGTGGTTTAATGTACTGCAACTCTCTCCCAATAATTTTTTCCCTACTGTCACTGTCAGTAAAGGTAGGCAGAAATGGAGTGCTCTGTGCAGTAAATAAAGTTGTCAGCGGTGGCGTATAATCAGTTTATGGGTTGGGAATCGAGAATGGGTGCTTATTCAGAACCGGTATGTATAAGTATTCTGGAACTGAGTGGTTTTCATGACATTCGGCTCCGTTTACAGTCTGCATTCTTCCACTAAAGCAGACAGAGCACCGTACTAAAACCGTACTGACAGTGTTTTCATGCACCATTGCTACACCACTATTGATTCTAAAGTGCCAAAATATCACATTTTAGCCAAGCTGTGAGGTTGCCGCTTGAATTTAATATGAAGAATTCCAGACTGTTCCCATCCCTAATTACTTTCCATTTGCTATAATCATGAACTGTGATGATAAATATATTTGATGATGGATATAGGTAATGTAATGTTTTTGGGGTTGTGCAGGACTCTCTGAATGAGTACCCATGTGGAGGTGAACACACACCCAGTCCCATCGCCAGCGCCATTGCTCTCGAGGCCACACCCGCTTTCACCTGGACTCCTCTCATCACTGCTGTCACAACAGCAACTGAAGTTGGCCATACCATAGTACTGCTAGGAGACAAAAATGGAAGGCTGCACAAGGTATGACTTACTGTTTTTTCATCTTGCATCATGCTTTAATGGCACTAAACCTGCAATTGTTGTGTTAGCAGCACAAATCCTTAACCATTAAAGACCCACCATCCATCACTGAAGCATAATGGGAAAAATCAGCATGAACAACTGAATTTTAAAAGCTGTTTGCCATCATTAAAGACTCCTTTATTGAAAAGCAAACACATGGAGTAATCATAATCTGTCATTAAGCACTAACACTCCAGTAATGAGCAAACCACCCTACAGCATGGTAATATTATGTTATTAAAATCGGTTGGTTCAGTCAGAGTTCAGATAGTGTGTTACATTATTTATCAGGACAAAGTTTTGGGGAGGTATTATAGTGAGCTTTTGCTGCCAAAATTAGATTGCAGTTTGGACACTTTTGTATCATTTGTTTGAGGCCTACGGTTCAAGGCCACTGGAATTGAGACAGTGTATTTGAAGATCACCTTTTAAAGCAGAAAAACATAAGATGTCACAGTTAGCCTGAACTTGGATTTAAGCTGCTATTTAAAGGCAAATGGACAAGAGAGTGCATGCATGTCTTAAGCTCCTGTGATCTTAGAGGTGGAACAGTGTAGAATTAATTTTATGAGTCATGGAAGGTGAAAAGAAATGCATAATGAGCAACACTTATACTTGACAAGCTAGGATTTGGTTTCAGTTAAAGTAATAGTTCACCCATCATTCCAAAGCCTGTATTACTTTATTCCTTCTGTGGAAAAGAACCACAGTTTGAAGAACCTTCACGCAGATGTTTTTTATATGACTACAGATCTGTCGAGCACAATAAAAGTGCTCCATATGACCAAAAATAAGTTCAGGTTCAGAAATAGTAATTGATGCCACGTTACACAGTTCAACATTTTAGTAAATAACAGCTATAGGCTTCAGAAGACTTGGAATAAAATGCAAAAGGATGACTAAATAATGTTTGCGTTGTTATTTTT